>QLOY01005356.1:0-11331 GCA_003313965.1 Megacollybia marginata
TACAAGTTATTTGCTATTAAGACCTTATACTCTTAAAAAGCGAAACCACAAACTTGTTCGACATGCTACACTGACCACTTCAAACTTGTGTTGATGTTGCAGGCACGGTGGCTTGTGTACTACATAACAAATATAAGGTTTAACCTCGGATCATCCCGGGACGACTGCACATTTGTTATGTAATGCAGGTCTCGTCGCTCGAAACTTCCATGCCAATTTAAACTTTCATACATACTGCTGGCGTCCAGGTATGCTTAATAAGGCTCAACCCGGAATCTTCGGAACGGTCTTCAGGGCTACTATATTTGGAACATCTTAGGTGTGTTGGCAGCAACACAGTAACCATCGCTCACCTGGTCAGCGAATTTTATACCTCTTGGTGTTGCAAGAGTGTTCTGGTAATATCGGTAGTCAGCTCAATAAGACTTATCCCTGGATACCCGGGACCGCCTTCCACACTGCCATATTCGGAAGCACTCGATGCAACTTGAGATTGATGAAAGTGTAGGGGTTACACTCTGGCAGGCATACCATGATGTGCACTGGTGGCGCTGGTCAGTAACTGGGTAAACGGCTACTTACATCCTGTTAGGACGGCGCGTATAGACTTGCGTATGAGGCGAGGCTAAGAGCAAAGTAACTAAGTACTCGAATTATCTCTAGTACTAATACACAGCTTATATACCAACTACGATGGTCCGTGCGTATATAATTCAGCCCACAGGGCTACCTCTTATCTACTATATCAGTCAGCAATGACTGCGGACAGTAAGCAAGTTCCCAGAGGGACATATGCTATTGGACGGAATAACCTAGGAGTATATGTAATCCTCCGTATCTTTCCTATTGGTCGATAGCTTGTATTCCGGTATAATGTTGGTGTTTATGTCAGACACATGAGTGACACGGTGTCGTGACTCGAACACTCTCAACACTCCCCCTCACTAAGTGTCTGGCAGTGAACTCTCTGTCACAGACAGTGATTGCAATTAGTGTCCTAGTGAAAGGTAATACCTAATTTCCTTTTGAGATAATCGAATTGTACTCGACCAAGATTTTTCGTGAGTATATCTGCGATCTGATCTTTAGTCGGTACATGCAACATTTTGACCCGTTTCTCTTCTACTTGCTCACGTATGAAGTGAAATCGTATGTCAATGTGCTTGGTTCGTTTGTCAGTGACTGGATTCGAGGCTATGAATAAAGAGCCTTGATTGTCACCAACTATGGGTGTTGTATGATTGACGAACTTAACTCCAAGTTCGTTGAACAGGTTTTGAACCCAAGTGACCTGTCTACAACAATCACTTAAAGCCATATATTCGGCTTCAGTGGATGATAGCGCTATAGTAGTCTGTTTGTGGGAATTCCAGACAACAACTGCGTCGGCTATTTTAATGAAGTAACCAGTCTGTGATCTTCTATTATCTTCATCTGATGCCCAATCAGAGTCTGTAAAGGCTACCGGAGCCGATACTTCTGATCGTCCATTGAATATAAGTTTATAGTTGGTAGTACCAGCCAAATATTTCATCACATGTTTAGCAGCATTGAGGTGCAGCTTCGATGGATTGACAGAATATTGTGACAGTTTTATGACTGCGTACGCAATGTCTGGTCTTGTACCAAGTGTAAGATATAGGAGAGAACCAATTATCGACTGATATTGCTTCTTGAGTATTTCGTCAACAGGTTCAGTGTTAACTGTTGGTTTATACCCAGTAGGTAATGGAGTTTGCGCAATATTTGCATTCTCCATGTTGAAACATTTGAGAATCTTCTTCTGGTATTCTCTTTGATCGAGAGTGAGGATTCTTCTTGACCTATCTCTCGTAATGACCATTCCCAGAAGTTCTTTACATTCCCCAAGATCTCGGCATTCCCATTTTGCCATGAACTCTTGCTTCTTTTCCAAGAGAAGCTTCTTGTTTGGTCCCATAAAGATCGCATCATCTACATATATGATTACGATCACATATCCTCACTTGTTTCTGAAGATAAAAACTCCTGCGTCTGACAAACAATTTACAAAGCCCAATTCTATCATTGAGGCTTGGCATTCTTTCCACCATTCTAGGCTTGCTTGTTTGAGACCATATAAGGTGCGGAGTAATCGCCAAACTTTTCCTACTTCTTTCACGAATCCTTCAGGTTGTTCCATATAAATCTCCTTATCAAGTTTGCTGTATAAAAAGGCAGTCTTGACGTCCAGTGACTCGAGTTTCCAATCCTCAATCGCTGCTAAGGCTAACAAGATACGAACTGTATTGTATCTTACGACTGGAGAGAACAATTCGTGGTAATCTATTCCTTGTATTTCAGAAAATCCTTTCACTACCAATCTAGCACGTTTGCGTAGATCTGTTTTGGTATTGAAAACCCAATGATTTCTGATTGCTTTTCTTCCTTTTGGTAACGTGACTAATTCATAAATGTTCCTTTTCTTCAACGCATCAAGTTCCTCTTTGCATGCCTTTAACCATTGTTCCCTTTCAGTGGGTGGAAGCTTCAAAATATCTCTGAAGTTCCAATCCTTTTCTGTGTCAGAAACAGGCAATGCAAAGTCAAGAAGTGATAAATATAATTCTTCTCCCCCTTGTTGTGTCACCGTATCAGCTTCAGCATTTACACGGAAGCGTGTCCAGTTGTTGTGGTTGTTTTGGTTAAACCAATAAGAACGACCACTTTCATCTCTAGCTTCAACCCAACCAGGCTTTAGAGGCCGTGGAGGAGGAGCAGGAGGTTCAATAGGTGCGGGAGGAGGTGGTACAACATGATGACCAGCACTGCGATCAATAGTGCCGTGACGTCTATGACCTTGGTCTCGCGGTTGCTGTACTATTTGATCACGTCCAGGAACAGGAATTCCGCGAGCAGGAGCATGTATGTCTCGACGCTCGCGTTGCACAGCAAGAGGTGGGTCTTGCTGCCCAGCTGCAGGTGGTCCTGCAGGTTGGTTTGGAGGGTTAGGTGGACCAGGTTGGACCGGACCAGGCCTACCAGCGCCATCGCGCAGTTGCCTAGCTGGAGGACCTCAGGATGGAAGTTCCTCCTGATCTGGTTTATCGGGATGATGAGAGGGTGGTTTTCCATCATCAGAATCATCATAAAATTCGTCACCTGAGGTATCGCTAGAATCCCTTGGACTAGATGAAGTTTTCTGTGGTTTAGCTGGTTCCAAACGCACAAAAGGTCGACTATCTTTACACTTTGGGAACCAGTGTTCATCAAAGGTGGCATCCAGACTACTTTGTAAGACATTATTCTTATCCATAAAGAGATATGATTTTGATCCGACATCATAACCGATGAAGATCATTGCTTCTCGCTTTGGCGAGAGCTTATTCTTTCTCTTGTTCTTCGGTATGAAGACATATGCACTGCAACCAAACACCCGGAAGTACGATATATTGGGCCGCTCTCCGCTGAAGATCTCTCCAGGAGCCTTCCAATTTAATTGACTTATCGGTGTGCGATTATAGACAAAGATTGCTGTGTTATAGGCAAATTCCCACCAAGAGACGGGTATTGAAGCTGCATGACGTAGCACTTCCTCTTTGTCGGTTAATGTACGATTTAATCGCTCCGCTCTTCCATTTTGTTGGTGTATGTGAGGTGCAGATTTTTGAATCGTAATGCCTTCAAGATTCAAGAAGTGTTTGAATTCGCCGCTTAAGAATTCTCCCCCTCGATCAAAATGTATAGTCTTTATCTGTTTTCCTGTTTTCTTTTCCGCTTTTGCTTTGAACTTCTTAAATGCCGCAAAGGCAGCATCTTTAGATTTGAGAAGTTCATGTGCTGCATAAGAGGAATGATCATCAAGAAAGTTGATCACCCAATGGTAACCATGATAAGATCAAACAGGAATTTCAAGGAGGTCTGAATGAATCAGATCTAAGAGATTATTTGCGTGACTTTCCGAAGGTTGGTAAGACTTGGATACATGTTTGCCCATCTCACAGCCTTTACAGGTAGTGATTTTTGATGTGCCTTTAATTTTAACACCTTCCATGTGTGTTTCTAAATGACGCATAACTTCTTTGCCGGCGTGAGCCATGTGATTATGCCATGTGTCATAGTCTACTGTTTTGGTTAAGAAGACACTTTCCCATTCCTTTGTTGAATTCCATATAATGGAAGGAAGGAAGTGTAGAGCAGGGTTTGCATCATCAAGGGGTTTGCCCTGAAATGCTATCTTCTGCGTCTTCTGATCAATGATATGCGTACAAGTTGAATCACTTGTTAGCACATAACCATCATCTAAAAGTTTGCCTATCGATAATAATTGATTTGTAGATTCTGGATAATACACCACTGGATATAATTTCGTTATTCGTGATTCACCATTCACCATTGTCCGAATTAGGACAGATCCTTCACCAGGAATAGAAATTTTCTTAGTTTTATCAACACCTTTCATGGTATGTGGTGTTGCATAGTCTTGGTATGCAATGAAATCATCAAAGTTAGGCGTAATGTGAATGGTTGCACCACTGTCCATTAGCCAATAACTTATGAACTTATGGTCTGTTTTAACAGTGCTCGAAATGTTAATATTGTTACATATTATTACATTTGAGTATTCTACAGATTGTAAAGAATCTGTAGGACTGTTAGACTGTTCAAGAGAGATGATATCATACCAAGCGCCAGCATATCCATCGTATGGTAAATCTCCGTTGCCTTCGTCGACTAAGTCGTATATGTCGTCGTCCCAACCCCATGGTGTATCTTCAGGAAAGACATCTTCCAATCGATGAGTTGTTGTGTTGTACCGAATCAGTACTGTCGGTCCTATTGATAAAGCTTCTAGAATGCCAAGCTCTAGGATGGCGTCTTCTATCAAGTATCCTTCGATTGATGTTGGTCTCCCGTGCTGCTTCAATATCATGCCTGGTATGGTTTCGATCTTGTGCCAGCATTTCTTGGAGATAAGTGGCTCTGCCTTTGTTACCGCCAGAAGCGGGATTCGGTCTCCATGTTTCCTTTCTAGGAAGGGGGATGAGTTGAACTGGGTTCTTCTCTATCTTTCGTTGGAGACGATTTTCATGTATGACCTTTTCATGGTCTTGTTCGATTTTGTTCTTCCAGGCATCCATGATTTCATCATGTGGTGCCATGGCAGGATCTCCAAGGAACCAAGTGACTCGTGTCGTGTCCTGTGGTGCTTCCGCATTGGGAATAAACTCTTCCCTTAATCGTCCAGATTCTTTGTCGCAGTAAACCGCGTTGAATCTGAACAAAGCCTGCATGCGTTGTAACATTGTTTTGTCGTTCGACTCGGAACAACCTGTGCAGTACTTGTTGATTTTGTGGAACCACAGGACATGAGCTACCCAATTATTGATGCATACGAGAGAGTTGAAGTTGAGAACTATGTCAGTGGGGACGATATGGGGGTCCTTGTGTGTTGCATAGTTCCATGGCAAGTTTCTGAAGTCTAACTTCAGAGTATTCATCCATCCTACTAGATTATTATCAAACTCGCTTTGAAGCGGGAGTTTGTCAAATGAGTAATGTGGATATCCATTGCGGTATATGATTTTATGAGGATTCATATCCGTCATTTTAATCTCTCTATGCTTCTCTAGATGGTAGTTGATCATCTGGAAACCTAGATCCATGAGTTTAGGAGAACATCCCACACAGTAGGATTTGTCCTTTTCTCCATGCATCCGGTTGATGGCTAGAAGTTCCTTCCATTTAGCGGTAAGGTTCTTGATTTTATAGTTTGCCTATTTGGTCATTTCCCAAGTGTGGGCAGACATATTGACTGAGGGATGATCTTTAAGAAGATCAGAACAGGTGTGATTATATCCCATGTCTCCTTTAGTGCAGACAAAACCTTGTCGTAGACAATCATTGTTTATCTTTAAGGTTTCGCGTAGTTTCATTCTCCGTCGAAGTGCTCTGAGTGCTGGAGTATTGTGAAGATCTTGTTGGAACTGATCTTCAAGATTGTTAAAGACTATTTGGATATGTTTATCCAAGAAGTCTGAAACTTTAACTATGAGATCAGGATCTTCGATATCTCTCAGTAATTCCCCAATTAATTTGATGTCAGGTTTGGGAGCTTCCATTAAGTCTTTAATGACTTGATCTTTATAACTGAAATAGTAATTTGTTTCCATCCAGGATTTTTCTAGTTGATGTAAAAGATTCTTGAAAGTTCATCTCCCGTTTGTTTTGTTTTTTGAACTGTCCCATGGTTTTAGCAAGTGGAATTTCCATTAGCTGGACAACTTGTCTTGCTCTTGAACCTGGTGGACTAATGTCACCAGTTCTTCGAAACATTTCTTCGGAAGAAGCTGACATCGGAGTAGGACGGGGTATCTCAGATATTTGATTGGAAATATGAATGCGACTATAAGGAGGACTGTTTGCAGGATTGAAATCCTCAGGAGAAGCCAGAGGAGTGCTCGTATTAGGTCTTTTAGTAACCTTTTTATTAGAGCCGTTCTTCTTCACGCTCTTAATTCCGCCGGTGACAGGGCTTCTTGGACCGGAGAGTCTAGAAGGTCCTGCAATTGGTGGTCTTGGAGGTGAAGTGGGACGAGGGTAGATATGTGTCTGATAGTTCCCTTTATCAGGTACCATGCCCCTATAAGTTTCAAGTACAACCCCTGGACCAAGGTTTCTTGATTCAATAAGGTCGAATCAAAAGGGAGTCCGAAAGGGATTGGGTCTGCTTGGATCGGTAGGGGTAGTGGGTTGAGTGGGAACATCTGGAAAGGGCTGCAGAGCAGTCTCAGACAGAATTTCCTTGGCTGCAAATAGTCTAGCAGCGCGCTGTGCTGCTTCAATGGTTGGAATAGGAGATAGAGTGACAGTATTTCGACGACGTGTGATAGCAGGTGTCGTTGTTGCTGGTCTACTTAAGTGCGGAGCAGGTGATGGAGATGCATTTTCAATCCTTCTCATGAAATACATCGGAGTAGGATGGATTATCTCTGTCATAGGAGAGAAGGAAACAGAAGGTTTACATGCTTCTGATTCTCGGAGTCTAATTGGCGAGCCTAAGGGTTTAATATCTTGTTCAGTTTTCGGGGGTGGGACCGGCAAAGGTCTAGCCTCGTGTACTGGATCAGGATTTCTGATTCTTAGGATTTCTGCTTCTTCGGCAGAACCATTTTCTGAGTCATTTGTGTATCCCATACTAGAGATTTCTGAAGGAGATTGTGTAGTTCGTTGTGGTGAATCCTGTAGTATCAGAGGGGATTCTCCCTCTGTATCTATAAGGTGTTCTATCACATTTCGAATTGACAATTCCTCGGTACGTTCCGGTGTTTGTGCAGGTGTGGAGGGTGGAGTTATATTTCCACCAGCCATCTGTATCAATTCAGCGGTTGAAGGTCTAGAGGGATCTTCAAATGCTCCTGGCATTGATGTGGAGGCAGCATTTGATCCTGATGGTGTAATGGACTGCATCCAATCCTGTACTGATAACATATTAGATATGTTTTCAAGGATTGTTGGTTCATCAAGATCATCAAGATCAGATATCCGTTGCATTAATCTGTCACAGATATCTTTAATGACTTGGGTACTATTGGTTTCTCTAAATCTTTGATTGAGAAGAGCATCTCTAGTTTGTGGATCGGTATCAATTAACCAATCAACTTCTTCAACTGATAATGGGGTGTTATCTTGATTAACTTTTGATATTTCCCACTATATCGTTTGCTAGAGTAGTAAGTTCATCCATGAACTTTGGTACCAAAGCTTTGAAAGAAGCTTCGGCCTTTTGCTCTTCTTCATGATCAATGAGCATTTGGGAAAGTGTTGGCTCATTGTTTAGGACTCTATCAATAGCTTCATCAGATAGCGATGCTATGTCTATCCCAGTATTTTGAGAAATTATCTGGGCTAGATCTCGTCGAATCTTCTCGAGAAGATTGATTGTGTCATTTTCATTTGCCAAACCATCAATGTTACATTCATCAGAATTAGAATGTTTAGATGGTATCCCAGTTAGTACCATGGCGTAATCTGAAGACATGTCTGTGACAGTCTCAAATTTTTCGTCATCGTCACTATTGCTGTCATTTCCGACATCAACCAGTTGTGCCAATGCAACTCTTTTAGCCTTTTTATGGGCTTTTCTCTTCTTAGCTGCTAACTTCTTTTTCTCTGCTTTGGGATCTTTCGCCCCCGCAGGAGCAGGTGTTTGCTGCTGCGTATTAGGAGGTGTACGCCCCTTACCTTTGTTGGTAGAGGCGGGTCGAGGTTGTTGTTGATTCTGGGGATGCGGCATATAATGTTGCAACCCAGTAATCTTTGCAGGTGCAGCAGAGTGAATCTTTGCTTGGGATTTATCATTAATCCATTGATCCTCAAGAAGTTTGATGGTCATATCGGTGTCTGTAAGAGCACCGGATATTTGTGCAGCTGTTATCATCATTTTCCACTTAGGGGATAACGCGTTACACAAAATGTGTACTCGCTGTTTCTCCGTAAGTTTATGACCAGCAGTATCGACATGAACCATCAAGCCGTTTAACTCAGCAAGTTGTTTGGAAAAATCTTTTCCATCATGTACACGATAACTGTTCATTTTATTGTACAACGTGTTAGCAGCTATGTCACTAGGTGTGCCATAGATGCTTAGTAGTTCATCCCAGGTGCCTTTGGCAGTATCTTTCATGTGTTTTTCTCGGATTTCAATATCCAAGTATAACGACATGATGCCATTGGCAGACATGTCATCCTTGATCCAATCAAGGATGTCCTGAGCATTATCCGTGGCGGGTTTAAACATTCCGACACAGAACTCGGTATTACCGCGAGTTTCAAACTTGGCGTCAACTTCTGGAGTGACTATGGGAGAAGGCTTGAGCGATACTCTGGTTTCAATGGGCCAAGAGCCCATATACATGAAGTATGCCTTGAAGGCAGAGGACCATTTGACATAGTTGTCAGATCCTTTGAGAGTGGGGAGGTTGGATTGGATGGCTTTGGAAGACATTTTAAATTTGATTTGAAAAGTTTAAATTTCTATAGGTGAGGTTAGAATCATTTATGATGTGGGTGGTTAATCCCAGTGGAGATCATGGGTAAGATCTCTACACATCATGGATTCATAGGCAATGAGTTACGATATGCCTGAATGGTGAATCAAGTGGTGATTATCCGATCCTTCATACATTCGGTCCATCAGAGTCTGCTACGGCACTCTGTCTGGAACGTACTATAAGTCTCAATGGTCAAAGAATTCATCTTTCCTTATCGCATGGGAGGTTTAATTCCTTGTTATTAGAACATTTCATCTAAGGAAGACACATTTATTTAGTTCTTTACTAGACGTTGGGCTCGAAGAGCTTATCCGCAACTATTCCAAAATCCTAACTATGGTCATCCTTTAGGGTTTTATCCCAGGCAGACTTTTCCATAGGTTTAATTTTGGGAGAAGTTCCTGATGGCGGTCGTCTAGAACAGATACATATATCGTTCCTTTTAATAGATGGTTTCCAACCATATGGTAAAACACCTGATCGAACTCCATCAGCACCAATGTGCCTTTCCTAACAGAGTTATGATTTCCAGTATTAATGCCCTGGAACCCGGCATAGGTGTTAGACCAAAATAGTCTGAAACTAGATCCGAAGATCGATGTTCAGGTATTAAGGTTTCAACGGCATGTCGACAGTAATCGACTTTAAAGGGGACTTAGGACCATTAAGTGGAATGTCCCTACTGGCTACCTATTTATAAAAATGTCCATGTTACACTACTGACGTATAGGGCGGATGGCACACAGAGGGGCCATAAGTCCAAACATAGAGAATGAAGTCTCTATGCTTCTTCCCGAGCTGGCAGCTGCGTACGACTGCAGGGCCTGGCCTAGGGTATAAGAAAGGGATGCCCTAAGTAGTATACATTGGGAATTTATTTATTATAGTAGCTGTCAGTGTGAAGGTTAGTAGAAACTACTACTACCCAACATCGTAAGACCGTTAATCACCAATTAACAAACCAGTCAAGCTATCGGGGCCCATAACCTGATGAAAGTGTAGGGGTTACACTCTGGCAGGCATACCATGATGCGCACTGGTGGCGCTGGTCAGTAACTGGGTAAACGGCTACTTACATCCTGTTAGGACGGCGCGTATAGACTTGCGTATGAGGTGAGGCTAAGAGCAAAGTAACTAAGTACTCGAATTATCTCTAGTACTAATACACAGCTTATATACCAACTACGATGGTCCGTGCGTATATAATTCAGCCCACAGGGCTACCTCTTATCTACTATATCAGTCAGCAATGACTGTGGACAGTAAGCAAGTTCCCAGAGGGACATATGCTATTGGACGGAATAACCTAGGAGTATATGTAATCCTCTGTATCTTTCCTATTGGTCGATAGCGTGTATTCCAGTATAATGTTGGTGTTTATGTCAGACACGTGAGTGACACGGTGTCGTGACTCGAACACTCTCAACAGAGATTACCGCTTGAAAGGCAAGCGCAGTACAATATGACTAAGCCTCATGGACAAGTGCTATAAACACTCACACAAGCACGCTTAGCACTCAGTAAAAAGCCACCATAATAGCCTCTATTATGTCATCAAGTCACAGTCGTGAAATTAGATCAGGCTATTGTCTCATTCAATGGGTGTGCTCAATGGCATTATTGCATATTGTTCTGCTCTGAGAGAAACAGAAACCATACCCTTCTGAGTCAAATTCTGCCTGTGCAATATGAGTCAGAAATACACTACGACTTGAGCTACATACAAAATGCTCGTACCTGACATAAGCAGGCCAGCAAGTTGAAATCTCCATTTCTCATGTCTTAACTTGATCCTGACCAATTGCTTGGTCTGAGCCTAGTTTCACTGAGTTTCAACTTGAAAGTGTTGACACATCTTGAAGACTCAATTGAATGGGTATGGTGGATGTTTCTATTACTTCTGTTCAGTTGCAGGGTTTTAAACTGCGGTTTTTCCCATGTGGTTTCTGTGTGATTGGCCCTGTCAGCTGTTCAGAAGTCTGGGGACGATGATGAGTATGTACATTTTATGTATTTACTAGCTTGCCTCGTCGGGATAATCCCCAGGCCCGGTGTTCCATCTTGGGACCATGCCGGTAATAGATCCTCCCTTCCTCCCTCCCTCCCCTTAGAACACCACTGATTTGTCTTGATCCTTTGAGACGTTGATATTATGCATCATGTGTCAACTACTCAGCGTGGTGTGGTGTCCTAGTTGGTACAATGCATTATAGCAGGTAGTCAGAGTTTTGCACTGAGCCCAAGGTTCGATTCTCAAGCTGTCTAAGCTATCGGAATAGAAAGATGATGGGGGAGAGAGAGAGGGGAGGTTCCTTAATTA
>QLOY01005357.1:0-11675 GCA_003313965.1 Megacollybia marginata
CTTATAAGACTTGACACCCATGCCAGATAGTCCGTGGCAAGTCCATGGCTTCCAGTTTTTGGTGTGTCGATACCTTTGTACGAATTCTGCCACATTGGATAGCGTGGGAACAAAACTTAGCATAAATGGCAGTAAAGTTATAGGAAGTCATGTCGCCAACATAGCTCAGTAGGTATCTGCACAATGCAAACTATTAATAGTTCTAAAGGTCATGCCATGCGCTAGGTTCGATTCAGGCTTCTGCACATATATAACTTACACTTCATAGCTTCAGGTATTAGATGGGTTATACCAATGAACCACTTTGAAATAGGACTACTGATTGATCTTATTTTCAGCCTATCCTGACCTAGACTGATGACGCCTCATGAGCAGTTATGATACCCATAGGGTGCATGACTTTGATAATCTTCATAAGGCATCCTGACTAGTTATTGTTGTTTTTAGGTCGGTCATAAGGCAAGAATTCCCCGAGAGTCTTATACGACCCCATAACCAGATACATGCCCTGATGTCCCAAATCCAGAATTTGCGACATGGTTCATCTTGGTAGCTTGAAGCATCTGCTATCATGGAAATAAGGGTTTGTGAAGAGTGGGCCATTGACAGCGGTATGTTTCGCATTGACAAGGGTGGGATGCCTCAGGCTACTTCCCAATTCGTCAACAGAAAAGAACGGCGCATCATAAAGCGACTGTCTGACTTGGTTGTTGTGGGCAATTGGACTATAGAACCGTCTACTTAATGCATGCTACCACAGTACAATGGCCAGTGTGGAATCAACATTTCCAACTCAGCACCTGTGTTCACTACGCCACAACTAGACAGTCCCTCTATCATTCGCTCTATAACGACGCTACCAATCAGCCTCAAAACCCAAGCGTTGAGGATTACGTACCTTCTGACCTTCTTGATGAAAGTGTAGGGGTAACACTCTAGCAGGCATACCATGATGCGCACTGGTGGCGCTGGTCAGTAACTGGGTAAACGGCTACTTACATCCTGTTAGGACAGCGCATATAGACTTGCGTATGAGGCGAGGCTAAGAGCAAAGTAACTAAGTACTCGAATTATCCCTAGTACTAATACACAGCTTATATACCAACTACAATGGTCCGTGCGTATATAATTCAGCCCACAGGGCTACCTCTTATCTACTACATCAGTCAGCAATGACTGCGGACAGTAAGCAAGTTCCCAGAGGGACATATGCTATTGGACGGAATAACCTAGGAGTATATGTAATCCTCCGTATCTTTCCTATTGGTTGATAGCGTGTATTCCGGTATAATGTCGGTGATCTTGTCAGACACGTGAGTGACACGGTGTCGTGACTCAAACACTCTCAACACTCCCCCTCACTAAGTGTCTGACAGTGAACTTTCTGTCCAACCTATCTTCAGGTGGCGAACCTAATCAGTATCTTAATGGAAGGTAATACCTAATTTCCTTTTGAGATAATCGAATTGTACATGACCAAGATTCTTCGTGAGTATATCAGCGATTTGATCTTTAGTCGGTACATGCAGCATTTTGACCCGTTTCTCTTCTACTTGCTCGCGTATGAAGTGAAATCGTATGTCTATGTGCTTGGTTCGTTTGTCGGTGACGGGATTTGAGGCTATGAATAAGGAGCCTTGATTGTCACCAACTATAGGTGTTGTGTAGTTAACGAACTTAACTCCAAGTTTGTTGAACAGGTTTTGAACCCAAGTGACCTGTCTACAACAATCACTTAAAGCCATATATTTGGCTTCAGTGGATGATAGCGCTATAGTAGTCTGCTTGTGAGAATTCCAGACAACAACTGCGTCGGCTATCTTAATGAAGTAACCAGTCTGTGATCTTCTATTATCTTCATCTGATGCCCAATCAGAGTCTGTAAAGACTATTGGAGCTGATACTTCTGAGCGTCCATTGAATATAAGTTTATAGTTGGTAGTACCAGCCAAATATTTCATCACATGTTTAGCGGCATTGAGGTGCAGCTTTGATGGATTGACTGAATATTGCGACAGTTTTATTACTGCATACGCAATGTCTGGTCTTGTACCAAGTGTAAGATATAGGAGAGAACCAATTATCGACTGATATTGCTTCTTGAGTATTTCGTCAACAGGTTCAGTGTTAACTGTTGGTTTATACCCAGCAGGTAATGGAGTTTGTGTGATGTTTGCATTCTCCATGTTAAAACGTTTGAGAATTTTCTTCTGGTATTCTCTTTGATCGAGAGTGAGGATTCTTCTTGACCTATCTCTCGTAATGACCATTCCCAGAAATTCTTTACATTCCCCGAGATCTTGGCATTCCCATTTTGCCATGAACTCTTGCTTCTTTTCCAAGAGAAGCTTCTTGTTTGGTCTCATAAAGATCGCATCATCTACATATATGATCACGATCACATATCCTCGCTTGTTCCTGAAGATAAAAACTCCTGCGTCTGACAAGCAATTTATAAAGCCCAACTCTATCATAGAGGCTCGGCATTCTTTCCACCATTCCAGGCTTGCTTGCTTGAGACCGTATAAGGCGCGGAGTAATCGCCAAACTTTTCCTACTTCTTTCACGAGTCCTTCAGGTTGTTCCATATAAATCTCCTTATCAAGTTTGCCATATAAGAAGGCAGTCTTGACGTCCAGTGACTCGAGTTCCCAATCCTCGATCGCTGCTAAGGCTAACAAGATATGAACTGTATCGTATCTTACGACAGGAGAGAACAATTCGTGGTAATCTATTCCTTGTATTTCAGAAAATACTTTCACTACCAATCTAGCACGTTTGCGTAGATCTGTTTTGGTATTGAATACCCAACGATTTCTGATTGCTTTTCTTCCTTTTGGTAACGTGACTAATTCATAAATGTTCCTTTTCTTCAACGCATCAAGTTCCTCTCTGCATGCCTTTAACCATTGTTCCCTTTCAGTAGGTGGAAGCTTCAGAATATCTCTAAAGTTCCAATCCTTTTCTATGTCGGAGACAGGCAATGCAGAGTTAAGAAGTGATAAATATAATTCTTCTCCCCCTTGTTGTGTCACGGTATCAGCTTCGGCATTCACACGGAAGCGTGTCCAGTTGTTGTGGTTGTTCTGGTTATACCAATAAGAACGTCCACTATCGTCTGTAGCTTCAACCCAACCAGGCTTTAAGGGCCGTGGAGGAGGAGCTGGAGGCTCACGAGGAGCGGGAGGAGGTGGTACAACACGATGACCAGCACTGCGATCAACAGCGCCTTGGCACCTATGACCCTGGTCTCGTGGTGGCTGTACTATTTGATCATGTCCAGGAACAGGAATTCCACGAGTGGGAGCATGTATCTCCCTACGCTCGCATTGCACAGCAAGAGGTGGGTCTTGCTGCCCAGCTGCAGGTGGTACTGCAGGTCAGTTTGGAGGGTTAGGTGGACCAGGCCTACCAGCGCCGTCGCGCGGTTGCCTAGCCGGAGGACCTCGGGATGGAAGTTCCTCCTGATCTGGTTTATCGGGATGATGAGAGGGTGGTTTTCCGTCATCAGAATCATCATAAAATTCGTCACCTGAGGTATCACTTGAATCCCTCGGATTAGATGAAGTTTTTTGTGGTTTAGCTGGTTCCAAACGCACAAAAGGTCGACTATCTTTACACTTTGGTAACCAGTGTTCATCAAAGGTGGCATCCAGACTACTTTGTATTACATTATTCTTATCCATAAAGAGATATGATTTTGATCTGACATCATAACCGATGAAGATCATTGCTTCTCGCTTCGGCGAGAGCTTATTCTTTCTCTTATTCTTTGGTATGAAGACATATGCACCACAACCAAACACCCGGAAGTACGATATATTGGGCCGCTCTCCGCTGAAGATCTCTCCAGGAGCCTTCCAATTTAATTGACTTATCGGTGTGCGATTATAGACAAAGATTGCCGTGTTATAGGCAAATTCCCACCAAGAGACAGGTATTGAAGCCGCATGACATAGGGCTTCCTCTTTGTCAGTTAAGGTACGATTTAATCGCTCCGCTCTTCCATTTTGTTGGTGAATGTGAGGTGCAGATTTTTGAATCGCAATGCCTTCAAGATTCAAGAAGTGTTTGAATTCGCCGCTTAAGAATTCTCCCCCTCGATCAAAACATATAGTTTTTATCTGCTTCCCTGTCTTCTTTTCTGCTTTTGCTTTGAACTTCTTAAATGCTGCAAAAGCAGCATCTTTAGATTTGAGAAGTTCATGGGCTGCATAAGAGGAATGATCATCAAGAAAGTTGATTACCCAACGATAACCATGATAAGATTGAACAGGAATTTCAAGGAGGTCTGAATGAATCAGCTCTAAGAGATTCTTGGCGCGGCTTTCCAAAGGTTGGTAAGATTTGGATACATGTTTGCCCATTTCACAACCTTTACAGGTAGTGTTTTTGGATGTGCCTTTTATTTTAACACCTTCCATGTGTGTTTCTAAATGACGCATAACTTCTTTGCCGGCGTGAGCCATGCGATTATGCCATGTGTCATAGTCTACTGTTTTGGTTAAGAAAACACTTTCCCATTCCTTTGTAGAATTCCATATGATGGAAGGAAGGAAATGCAATGCAGGATTGGCATCATCAAGGGGTTTGCCCTGAAATGCTATTTTCTGCGTCTTCTTATCAATGATATGTGTACAAGTGGAATCACTCGTTAACATGTAACCATCGTCTAACATTTTGCCTATCGATAATAATCGATTTGTAGATTCTGGATAATACACCACTGGATATAATTTCGTTGTTCGTGATTCACCATTCACCATTGTCCGTATTAGGACTGATCCTTCACCAGGAATAAAAATTTTCTTAGTTTTATCAACACCTTTCATGGTATGTGGCATAGCATAATCTTGGTATGCAACGAAGTCATCAAAGTGAGGCGTAATGTGAATGGTAGCACCACTATCCATTAGCCAATAACTTATGAACTTATGGTCCGTTTTAACAGTGCTCGAAATGTTAATATTGTTACATATTATTACATTTGAGTATTCTACAGATTGTAAAGAATCTGTAGGACTGTTAGACTGTTCAAGAGAGATGATATCATACCAAGCGCCAGCATATCCATCGTGTGGTAAATCTCCGTTGCCTTCGTCGACTAAGTCGTAGATGTCGTCGTCCCAACCCCATGGTGTGTCTTCAGGAAAGACATCTTCTAATCGATGAGTTCTAGGACCGTTGATGGGTTGTACTGAGTCAGTACTATCGGTCCTATTTATAAAACTTCTAGAATGCCAAGCTCTTGGATGGCGTCTTCTATCAAGTATTCTTCGATTGATGTTGGTCTCCCGAGCTGCTTCAATATCGTGCCTGGTATGGCTTCGATCTTGTGCCAGCATTTCTTGGAGATAAGTGGCTTTGCCTTTGTTACCGCCAGAGGCGGGATTCGGTCTCCAAGTTTCCTTTCTAGGAAGGGGGATGAGTTGAACTGGGTTCTTCTCTATCTTTCGTTGGAGATGGTTTTCATGTATGACCTTTTCGTGGTCATTCTCGATCTTATTCTTCCAGGCATCCATGATTTCATCATGTGGTGCCATGGCAGGATCTCCAAGGAACCAAGTGACTCGAGTAGTGTCCTGTGGTGCTTCCGCATTGGGAATGAATTCTTCCCTTAGCTGTCCAGATTCTTTGTCGCGGTAAACCGCATTGAATCTGAACAAAGCCTGCATTCGTTGTAACATTGTTTTGTTGTTCGACTCGGAACAACCTGTGCAGTACTTGTTGATTTTGTGGAACCACAAGACGTGGGCTACCCAATTATTGATGCATACGAGAGAGTTGAAATTGAGAATTACGTCAGTAGGAATAATATGAGGATCCTTGTGTGTTTCGTAATTCCATGGCAAGTTCCTGAAGTCTAACTTCAGGGTATTCATCCATCCTACTAGATTGTTGTCAAACTCGCTTTGCAGCGGAAGTTTGTCAAATGAGTAGTGAGGATAGCCATTGCGGTATATGATTTTGTGAGGATTCATATCCGTCATTTTGATCTCTCTATGCTTTTCTAAATGGTAGTTTACCATCTGGAAGCCTAGATCCATGAGTTTAGGAGAGCATCCCACACAGTAGGATTTGTCCTTTTCTCCATGCATCTGGTTAATTACCAGAAGCTCCTTCCATTTAGCCGTAAGGTTCTTGATGTTATAATTGGCCCATTTGGTCATTTCCCAAGTGTGGGCCGACATATGAACCGAAGGATGGTCTTTGAGTAGATTGGAGCAGGTGTGATTGTATCCCATATCTCCTTTAGCGCAGACAAAACCCTGTCGTAGACAATCATTATTTATCTTTAAGGTTTCGCGCAGTTTCATTCTCCGTCGAAGTGCTCTGAGTGCTGGAGTATTGCGAAGATCTTGTTGAAACTGATCTTCAAGACTATCTGGATATGTTTGTCCAGGAAGTCTGATACTTGAACTATGAGATCAGGATTTTCAATATCTCTCAGCAATTCCCCAATTAATTTGATGTCAGGTTTGGGAGCTTCCATCAAGTCTTTGATGACTTGATCTTTATAACTGAAATAGTAATCATGGATGGTGTTTTCTCCATCCAGGATTTTTCTAGTTGATTCAAAAGATTCTTGGAAGTTCATCTCCCGTTTATTGCTCTTCTTGAATTGTTGTAAAGTTTTAGCAAGTGGAATTTCCATTAATTGGACAACTTGTCTTGCTCTTGAACCTGGTGGACTAATGTCACCAGTTCTTCGAAACATTTCTTTGGAAGAAGCTGACATCGGAGTAGGACGGGGTATCTCAGATATTTGATCAGAAATATGAATGCGATTATAAGGAGGACTGTTTGCAGGATTGAAATCCTCAGGAGAAGCCAGAGGAGAGCTCGTATTAGGTCTTTTAGTAACCTTTTTATTAGAGCCGTTCTTCTTCACGCTCTTAATTCCGCGGGTGTCAGGGCTTCTTGGACCGGAGAGTCTAGAAGGTCCTGCAGTTGGTGGTCTAGGAGGCGAAGTGGGACGAGGGTAGATATGTGTCTGATAGTTCCCTTTATCAGGTACCATGCCCCTATAAGTTTCAAGTACAATCCCTGGACCAAGGTTCTTTGATTCGATAAGGTCGAATCGAAAGGGAGTCCGAAAGGGATTGGGTCTGCTTGGATCGGTAGGGGTAGTGGGTTGAGTTGGAACATTTGGAAAGGGCTGTGGAGCAGTCTCAGACAATACTTCCTCGGCTGCAAAGAGTCTAGCAGCACGAATTGCTGCTTCCTCTGTAGAGATGGGAGATAAGGTAACAGTGTTTCGACGACGTTTGACAGTCGGATCTGTCGTTGTGGGTCTGATCATTTGTGGAGCAGGTGATGGAGTTGCATCTTCAATCCTTCTCGTAAAATATATAGGAGTAGGATGGATGATCTCTGTTGTAGGAGAGAATGAAACAGAAGGTTTATTTGCTTCTGATTCTCAGAGTCTGATTGGCGATCCCAAGGGTTTAATTTCTTGTTCAGTTTTCGGGGGTGGGACCAGTAAAGGTCTAGCCTTGTGTACTGGATCAGGATTTGTAACTCTTAGGATTTCTGCTTCTTCGGCAGAACCATTTTCTGAATCATTTGTGTATCCCATACTAGAGCTTTCCGAAGGTGATGGTGTAATTCGTTGTGGTGAATCTTGTAGTATCAGAGGGGACTCTCCCTCTGTTTCTATAAGATGATCTATCACATTTCGAATTGATAATTCTTCGGTATGATCCGTTGATTGTGCAGGTGTGGGTGGTGGAGTTATATTTCCACCAGCCATCTGTATCAACTCAGCGGTTGATGGTCTAGAGGGATCTTCAAATGTTCCTGGCATCGATGTAGAGGCAGCATTTGATCCTGATGGTGTAATGGACTGCATCCAATCCTGTACTGATAACATATTAGATATGTTTTCAAGGATTGTTGGTTCATCTTCATCATCAAATTCAGATATTCGTTCCAATAATCTGTTACAAATATCTTTAATGACTTGGGTACTATTGGTTTCTCTGAATCTTTGATCGAGAAGAGCATCTCTAGTTTGTGGATCGGTATCTATTAACCGATCAACTTCCTCATTTGATAATGGGGTGTCATCTCTATTAACATCACGACTAGGTGGTGTTAAGTTTTTTATGTTTCCCACTATATCATTTGCTAGAGTTGTGAGTTCATCCATGAACTTTGGTACCAAAGCTTTGAAAGAAGCTTCGGCCTTTTGTTCTTCTTCATGATCAATGAGCATTTGAGAAAGTGTTGGCTCATTATTGAGGACTCGATCAATAGCCTCGTCAGATAGCGACGCTATATCTATCCCAGTATTTTGAGAAATTATCTGGGCTAGATCTCGTCGAATCTTTTCGAGAAGATTGATTGTGTCATCTTCATTTGCCAATCCATCAATGTTCCGTTCATCAGAATTGGAACGTTTAGATGGTATCCCAGTTAGTACCATGGCGTAATCTGAAGACATGTCCGTGACAGTCTTGAATTTTTCGTCATCGTCACTATTGCTGTCATTTCTGACATCAACCAGTTGCGCCAATGCGATTCTTTTAGCCTTTTTATGGGCTTTTCTCTTCTTGGCTGCTGACTTCTTCTTTTCTGCTTTAGGATCCTTCGCCCCTGCAGGAGCAGGTGTTTGCTGCTGCATATTAGGAGGTGTATGCCCCTTACCTTTGTTGGTAGAGGCGGGTCGAGGTTGTTGCTGATTCTGGGGATGCGGTGTATAACGTTGCAACCCAGTAATTTTAGCAGGTGCAGCAGAGTGGATCTTTGCTTGGGATTTGTCATTAATCCATTGATCCTCAAGAAGTTTGATGGTCGTATCGGTGTCTGTAAGAGCACTGGATATGCGTGCAGCGGTAATAATAGTTTTCCACTTAGGAGATAACGCATTACACAAAATGTGTACTCGCTGTTTCTCCATAAGTTTATGACCAGCAGTATCGACATGAACCATTATGCCATTCAATTTGGCAAGTTGTTTGGAAAAATCTTTTCCATCATGTACATGATAACTGTTCATTTTATTATACAATGTATTAGCAGCTATGTCACTAGGTGTGCCATAGATGCTTAGTAATTCATCCCAGGTGCCTTTGGCAGTATCTTTCATGTGTTTTTCTTGGATTTCAATATCCAAGTATAACGACATGATGCCATTGGCAGACATGTCATCCTTGATCCAGTCAAGGATGTCCTGAGCATTATCTGTAGCAGGTTTATACATCCCAATACAGAATTCTGTGTTGCCACGAGTTTCAAACTTGGCATCCGTTTCTGGAGTGGTAATAGGAGAAGGTTTGACCAAAGCTCCAGATACAATGGGCCAAGAGCCCATATACATGAAGTATGCTTTGAAGGCAGAGGACCATTTGACATAGTTGTCAGATCCTTTGAGAGTGGGGAGGTTGGATTGGATGGCTTTGGAAGACATTTTATATTTGAAGGTTGAAAGTTTAAATTTCTGTAGGTGAGGTAAGAATCATTATGATGTAGGTGGTTAATCCAGCGGAGATCGTGGGTAAGATCTCTACACATCATGGATTCATAGGCAATGAGTTACGATATGCCTGAATGGTGAATCAAGTGGTGATTATTCGATCCTTCATACATTCGGTCCATCAGAGTCTGCTATGACACTCTGTCTGGAACATACTATAAGTCTCAATGGTCAAAGAATTTGTCTTTCCTTATCGCATGGGAGGTCTAATCCCTTGTTATTAGAACATTTCATCTAAGGAAGACACATTTATTTAGTTCTTTACTAGACGTTGGGCTCGAAGAGCTTATCCGCAACTATTCCAAAATCCTAACTATGGTCATCCTTTAGGGTTTTATCCCAGGCGGACTTTTCCATAGGTTTAATTTTGGGAGAAGTTCCTGATGGCGGTTGTCTAGAACAGATACGTATATCGTTCCTTTTAATAGATGGTTTCCAACCATATGGTAGAACACCTGATCGAACTCCATCAGCACCAACGTGCCTTTCTTAACGGAGTTTCGATTTCCAGTATCAATGCCCCGGAACCTGGCATAGGTGTTAGACCAAAATAGTCTGAAACTAGATCCGAAGATCGATGTTCAGGTATTAAGGTTTCAACGGCATGTCGACAGTAATCGACTTTAAAGGGGACTTAGGACCATTAAGTGGAATGTCCCTACTGGCTACCTATTTATAAAAATGTCCATGTTACACTACTGACGTATAGGGTGGACGGCGCACAGAGGGGCCATAAGTCCAAACATAGAGAATGAAGTCTCTATGCTTCTTCCCGAGCTGGCGGCTGCATACGACTGCAGGGCCTGGCCTAGGGTATAGGAAAGGGATGCCCTAAGTAGTATACATTGGGAATTTATTTATTATAGTAGCTGTCGGCGTGAAGGTTAGTAGAAACTACTACTACCCAACATCGTAAGACCGTTAATCACCAATTAACAAACCAGTCAAGCTATCGGGGCCCATAACCTGATGAAAGTGTAGGGGTAACACTCTAGCAGGCATACCATGATGCGCACTGGTGGCGCTGGTCAGTAACTGGGTAAACGGCTACTTACATCCTGTTAGGACAGCGCGTATAGACTTGCGTATGAGGCGAGGCTAAGAGCAAAGTAACTAAGTACTCGAATTATCCCTAGTACTAATACACAGCTTATATACCAACTACAATGGTCTGTGCGTATATAATTCAGCCCACAGGGCTACCTCTTATCTACTACATCAGTCAGCAATGACTGCGGACAGTAAGCAAGTTCCCAGAGGGACATATGCTATTGGACGGAATAACCTAGGAGTATATGTAATCCTCCGTATCTTTCCTATTGGTTGATAGCGTGTATTCCGGTATAATGTCGGTGATCTTGTCAGACACGTGAGTGACACAGTGTTGTGACTCGAACACTCTCAACACTTCTCTCACCACAGGATACCGCTCCCCGATTCTCTCAACATCCACCTCCATCTCAATCTCAGTTACATCAGAAGAAGACAGAGGGGTAGGTGGAACAAACAGCCTGACCCTAGGTTTCTTCCTGGCCGTAGCAGTAGGGTAAATGGTTCTGTAGATCTCTCCACGCGTTTCTTGGTGTTGGTAGTCTTGGAGTTCTTGGTCTTGAGCGTAGACCAGTCCCCATCTGGATCGTCGAAAGCGTTGTACGTATATCGAGAGCATTTGCGAAAGGAGGAGGAGAGGGGTGGGGGTGAAGACTTTGTCTTTACGATTGTATGAGGGCGGAGCAGAGAAGATGACGGAGGTGAAAGCATCGTCCGGTTCGGTTTCGGAGATAAATTTGGGTCGAGAAGCAGGTTTGGCAATTGGTGAGAAAGCAAAGCGGTGTACGAGAGCAGGTTTTGGTGCAGCAGGAGCAGGGATTGGACGGGCGAGAGAACGAGATGGAACAGGGATAGGATGACAAGCAAGCTGGGCATTAGAACGAGTAGGCATAGCAACTTGAAAGGTCTTCTGTAGAGGATGAAATGGAGAAGCATTCTTTGAATGAAAAGAAGAATCAGAATGCAGCACATATGGCGTCAGCTTCGTTTTCGGCAAAGGCGTACACGCAAAGTTCGAGTGTGAGGAAAAGAAGTCTGTAAGCAAGGGGGTCACGGGATCAAAATCCCGCACGTGGGGTAGGAGGGGGGGTCCCCAAAGGTTGCTGAAATTTCTAATGCGACCTTGGTCTCAGACTGCTCCAGAGAC
>QLOY01005368.1:0-21816 GCA_003313965.1 Megacollybia marginata
TCAGAGTGAAGTGCTCGACGAGACCTCTATTGAGAGAGGGACAGAGACTTTGTTCTGATACATTCGGATTTGTGTTAGTGCTTCTAGATCCTGTATTGGATAAGCACTGAGGTTTGGTTATTTGCAGTCAGAGACTATTGAGAAGAGTCTAGGATTGTATTTGGTTATTGGATTTAGGATTGGACATTGCTGGATTTGTTGGAGATCTGTGTTATCTCTAACCTGGTTCACGGATATTGGATCATCAGTCTAGGACACCTCACACTCACAACACTGTTGAAGAGTTAGACTCTTGTCAGTACAGTTGTTGACACACACCACCTTGACATTGTATTTTGTCTGTTGTTATCAGACATTTGCACTGTTTTCCTGGAACACACATCACCTACCTCATAACACTTACCTTTCACCCTCTCAACTCAAAGACACCCGGATCTCGATCCTGAAGAGACACATTCTTGCACACTTATTATTCAGACTCAGGTTGTAACTTTTATAACCCGACAGTCCCGTCACAGTTCGACAGTCCAAGTCGTTGCCTCTGAAGCAGACCACACATGTAACATCGTCCTGCAACCTCGCCACTGGCACCCATTCTCTCAACCAGATGTAGGTATACTATGTTGGATCCACGGAGTACCTGAATAAACAGCATCTCCGAGTCCATTGTTATCTGACTACTTGCTAATTCCAAGGGCCCTCCGGACCAAAAATCCCGGACCGGACGTTGGTAGGTAGGTCCAGGTCAGAGGCTCAAAAAAATTTTGTTGACATAGGTCCAAAATGCCCCATAATGTCAATATAATTAGCCTGAAAGAATATGATGGGTCTGAGAGACCTCTAAACAATATAATATGCATGGAACAGTGAGGCCTAGTGAGGAGTCTGAGGAGTCTGATTTGGACTTGCACATTGCCAAACATAGCCAAACAGGTGCAAATATATCCTGACAGAACCGACTCGTTTTTGGCACTGTGAGCCATGTTGGTCAGAGTTACTGAATTAGGAAGGACACGTGACCTACAGGTAGGTAGGTTCCCTGGATAGGGCCTTAAAAATTTAATCGATGTAGGTTACTTTATTTTTTTTCCGGTAGCCCCTTGGCTGATTCGGACGTCCTCAGATCGTCAACGTGGCAACGCCAGTGCTTGCTGGTTTCTGACCGTCGCAAACTCACTATTAGTCATTCTACAGCACCTTGTAAGTAATCATTCACAGTAGTAAATTGTGTTTCATGTCATTGTACTTACAGTGGACTTGAACGACTCAAGACCCCCTTCCTAATTGGGATTAATATGGGCGTACAGGTAACGGGATTGGCCTTTGAGGCCATTTATGTAAGTACAAATAAATAGCCTTAGAGGCTATTACGTTAGGGACAGGAGTGCCTAAGGTGTAGTGCCCCAGTCACTCAGGGTCTTCCTGATCATGATGCAAGGGAGCAGTGAATGCATTGAAAGCAAGAGGCGAGGGAGGGTCCACAGTAACGAAAAAGCAGTCAACGAATACGATTGACCACAATGCTAATAGGACACTGAACGAGATGAGCAGAGCTCATTTGCAAAAAACGGAAGACACACTAGCAGACAAAGCGACACATCCTAGAGCGTTACTCCAAGAGAAGGTTGTGGGAGGAACAAAGCTCATCACTCAGTGCATCAGGAATCTCAAGGTTTTCTTGCAGGCTTTTTGGGCTTTTTAGCTTTCTGGAGATTTTGACAGGAAGATAGGTAGGGATCAGGACGGGCGGAGGCCTACTATATCTTACTTTCATGTAATCGGGTAGGGGATGCAATGTAACAATGTGAACGGGTATGCCGAGTGACGTGTCAGGGACGGTGATGCCAACCATTTTGAGCTTTTCGAGAAATCGACCCTAGCTTTTTGACTTGCGGCTTTTCGGCCTTTTTCGGCTTGCTACGCCTTGAGCAAGGCAAAAAAAAGCTTTACTAGAGATTACTCAGTGATGCGTTTCCCAGTCTGAAATTGCATGAGGGCTCTTCAGGTGGACCAAATAGCACTGGCAACACAGATAGATTGATACTTGCCAGTGTGAAGGAGTCCTTGCCGACCGGGGAAGTTATCTTATTGAATAGGTTTCGATCCGAGTATGACATGTGTCACGATTCTGATCTTCGAAACGCCTGGGGAATTCGATCAACTCTCGTACTCTTGAGAACAGCTATCGGAATCACTCGAAAGAAATTGACTTGCTGGTGTACTCTTGACTGATCACTGTATGTATGTATTTTTGAATCACTACGATCAAGTGACAAGTTGGAGTATCGAACCGGCAGCATCATATCTTCAACTGACAACCTCATACAAGCGTCCAGACTGATACGGAGGAGGAAGCACATCCGTAGATCCCCTTGCCCAATCCGACTCTCTCTGCGCCCTCAACCACGCAACCTCTTCCTTTAATCTCTCAATGTCCCTCAGAACATCGCTGTGCAACATTTGCATGGGATCTCCTCCTTGGGTAGTCCCATCACGCAATGCTGAAAGTTCAGCAACAGTGCGAGTTGAATCAGCAATCCTACTCAAAAGCTCCTCTTCCTGAGCTTGGAGTTGAAGTTGTCGTTTAGTAGGGACAGTTGATGCACGGGAAGACGGTGAAAGGGGAAGCCTGTTAGAGTCAGGGAGAGCGCTGTTCCTATGAGTCTTTTCATTTATATCTGATGGTGACCCGCTCGTTGCTTCTGGATTTGTTGATCCAGATTTAGCAATTAAAGCTGTTTCATATCAGTTAGGTTTCACAGGAATGAGTAATGCATTAATGGATTACCTGATCCGCCTGAAGTATTGCTTGCGGATTGCTCTGGAAAAAAAGGATGAATCTGAAGGGATGTATTGGGAAGCCGTCTCCGCCGCTTCCGTAAGATAAAGAAAGCGGCTATGATCGTGAATAGGACTACTATGGCAAGAACAACTCCGATTATGATGGGTGTTTCTTTCTTTGTGGGAGTAGCTTGAGTGGGTGTAACTGTTGACTGGGACGTTTGACCTGGGACTGTCGGTGGCGACGAACTTTGTGTTTGTGTGTAATCTGCGGCACTGACCTGAGGTTAGTCAAAGGGACATCGTTGTTCGGAATACTTACTTTGAGGCAATGCTAGTTGTCGGGATCGAGGTTGCGTCCGGGTTTAAGCTTAAGGCTGTCCCTCTTGAGAGGGTTAGGTATAGTAGGATCAGAAGCAAACACCGACGTGGCATTGGTAGTCGATCCAAGAGTGTCGGCATGGGTTGATGTTGACGTTGCCGACTGTGCCAAAGAGTTCCTGAGAGAATCGTCATTGATGTAGACACGAATTGGCTAACATACGTCGCAGACGATGTGGCACCCCCGGTAGGAACAGCAGACACCACTGAGAAAGAGTCAGAAGACAGAGTCGCATTGTTTGATTCTCTTGATAGCTATTTAGATGAGAGTTATTAGCTGCATGGAAGCCCACCCAACAACGCTAATTGTGTATAGACTAGGTTCTGCTTAGCGAGTGCAGAATGTGCGTTTGATGGCTTACCCAGCCTCACCCGCGACCATTGAGAAACTCCCACCGTTGAGACCTGGCTGCACGAGAAAGGTAATGGTAACATTCGTTTGATTGGGGTAAAGGAGTATCAAGTCAACAGTGCCCTGAATCTGTGGGTTTTCCTGATCGCGATGCAAGGTAGCAGTGAATGTACTGAAAGCAAGAGGCGAGGGAGGGTCTACAGTAACGTTAAAGCAGTCAACGAGCGCGATTGACCAGAATGCTAATAGGACACTGAACGATATGAGCGAAGCACATTTGCAAGAAACGGAAGACACACTAGCTGACAAAGCGAAACATTCTATTGAGCGGTACTCCAAGAGAAAGTTGTGGGAGGAAGCAAGCTCATCACTAGGCGTTTCCCAGTCTGATTGCTGGGCATCTGATGAGGGCTCTTCAAATCTTCGTGAGGTGGATCAAATAGCACTGGCAACGCAGATGGATAGATAGATAGATTGATGCTTGTGAAGGAGTCCTTGTCACCAGGGAAACTCTGTTTCCTATGCAGTAAGTTTCGATCCGAGCATGACTCACGATTCTGATGATCAGATTTGTATGCAAAATTGTATAAATCATCAAAGCGCCTTGAGAATTTGGTCGATTCTCAAATCCTTGACAACCAGCTCCATCCAAACTATTTGAACTGCGACTCAACAATCTTTGAGAATAATTGGAGAATCGTTTGGAAAAGACACTTGAGTGAGGTGTTCCTTCAACTGTACACGTACGTTTGATGTACGTGTTCACGAAGCTACCCTATCGATATACCAACACAAAATTCGGTTATGAATGGAACGGAGTCGAATGTCATTAATTCCAGATCACCTCCTCTTCCACCTCATCATGCGGACGAACCCTTAGAGTAATATGGAGGCGGAAGCACATCTGAGAGCCCCATTGCCCGGTCCGAGTCACTCTGTTCAACAGAGTGACTCGGACCGGCAATGGAGTCTGTTCCCTCAACCAACGAACTCGCTTAATGCATTACTAAGTAATGTTTGAAGTGGACTATCTCTCCCTGAGTAGCGGCATAACCTCTGTCAACAAGCAACTCAGATCTGCATAACAGAACTGCAAAAATAGGTTGATAGATGTATCTGTACATGTATTTTCGAACCGCTACTATTAATTGACAAGTTGGAGTATCGAGCTAAGGCAGATATCGATATCCTCAACTGACGACCTCAGACAACCTTCCAGAGGAATACGAAGGAGGAAGCACATCCGTAAATCCCCTTGCCCAATCTGACTCTCTCTGATCCCTCAACCACGCCATCTCTTCCTTTAATCTCTCAATATCTCTCAGAGCATCACCGAGTAGTGTTTGCATGGGATTTCCTCCCTGGTTAGGGCCATCACCACCCGTTGCTGAGGTTGAAAGCTCCACAACAGTCCGAGTTGAATTAGCAATCCTACTTAAAAGCTCTTCTTCCTGAGCTTGAAGTTGAAGTTGTCGTTCAGTAGGGACAGTTGATGCATGGGAAGATGGTGAAAGGGGAAGCCTGTCAGAGTCAAGGAGAGCGCTATTTCTATGAGTTTTTTCATTTATATCTGATGGTGACCCGCTCGTTGGTTCTGGATTTGTTGATCCAGATTTAGCAATTAAAGCTGTTTCATATCACTTAGGTTTCACAGGAATGAGAAATGGATTACCTGCTGATCCGCCTGAAGTATTGCTTGCGGATTGCTCTGGAAAAAAAGGATGAATCTGAAGGGATGTATTGGGAAGCCGTCTCCGCCGCTTCCGTAACATAAAGAAAGCAGCTATGATCGTGAACAGGACAACTATGGCAAGAACAACCCCGATTATGATGGGTGTTTCTTTTGTTGTGGGAGTACTGCTACTAGCTTGAGTGGGTGTAACTGTTGACTGGGACGTTTGAACTGGGATTGTCGGTGGCGACGAACTTTGGGTTTGGGTTCCACTAGTGGTGGATTCAGGTCTACAGCTTCGTGAAATAGAGTAACATACCTTGGCGGCGTTGAAGTTTGTTGGGCAGCGCTAACATTATGAGTTAGCTCAAAGAACAGCGTGAAAAAGTGTTTGCGTACTCTGTTGATGGCGATGGAGTTTGCGTGGTATCCGCGGTACTGACCTGAGGTTAGTCAAAAGGACATCGTTGGAATGCTTACTTTGTGCCAGTTGTCGACACCGATGGAGTCGTCGATCTGAGAGGGGTCAGTTATGGTAGGATCGGAAGCAAACACCGACATGGTATTGGTAGTCGATCCAAGAGTGTTGGTATCGGTCGTCGACTGCGCGGAAGAGTTCCTGCAAGAATCGTCATTGATAGAGACAAGAGTTGCAACGTTGGCTAACATACGTCGCAAACGAAGTGGCACCCCCGGTAGGGTCATCCGTAGACACCACTGAGAAAGGGCTAGAAAGCAGAACCAGAGCCGAGTTTCCATTGTGCGGTTCTCTTGATATTGATTTAGACGAGAGCTGTTAGCTGCATGGAAACCCACTCAGCACTAATTTGGTATGTACTAGGTTCTATTAGCTCGTGCAGAATGTGCGTTTGGTGGCTTACCCAGCTCCACCCGCGACCATCGAGACATTCCCCTGGTTGAGACCTGGCTGCACGGAAGAGGTAACGCTCGTTCCATTGGGGTAAAGGAGTATCAAGTCAAACCCGGGATCACCGACATCGTTAAGCCAGGTAACAGTGAATGCACTGAAAGCAAGAGGCGAGGGCGGGTCCACAGTGATGTCAAAGCAGTCAACGAGGGCGATTGACCACAGTGCTAATAGGACACTTATCGAGATGAGCGGAGCACATTTTTAAAAAAAACGGAAGACACACTGGCAGACGAAGTAGAACATATCAAGCAGTCCACTGCAAGAGAAGGTTATGGGAGGAAGCAAGCTCATCACTAGGCGTTCCCCAGTCTGAAATTGCTGGGCATGATCTGATGAGGGCTCTTCAGACTTCATTCATCATGCTGAGGCGGACCAAATAGCACTGGCAACGCAGGTGGATAGATTGATCGATTGATACTTGTGAAGGAGTCCTTGTCACCAGGGAAATTCTGTTTCCTATGCAGTAAGTTTTGATCCGAGTACGACATGCATCACGATTCTGATGATCAGATTTGTATGCAAAATCGTATAAATGGCAATCATCAAAGCGCCTTGAGAATTTGGTCGATTCTCAACCCCTTCACAACCAGCTCCGTGTCCAAGCTATCTGAACTGCGACTCAACGATCTTTGGAGAATCGTCTGGAAGAGACACTTGATTGAGGTAAGTACTTCAAATGTTCATGAGGTTACCCTGTTGATATACCAACACAAAAAACTCGCTCATGAATGGAACAGAGTCGAATGAGGATTCCCGATCACCTCCTCTTCCACCTCATCATGCGGACGAACCTGCAGAGTAATACGGAGGGGAAAGCACATCCGAGAGCCCCTTGCTCAATCCGAGTCACTCTGTTCCCTCAACCAACGAACCTCTTCCTCAAACCCTCAATCTCGCTTGATGCACTACTAAGTAATGTTTGAAGTGGACTATCTCCCTGAGTAGTGGCATAACCTCCGTCAGCAACTGAGATCTGCATAACAGAACTGTGAAAATAGGCTGATATATTACTTGTACATATCTTACAAAACCACTACTATCACTTGACAAGTTGGTATTGAGCCAAGGCAGATATCGATATCATCAACTGACGAAATCAGACAACCTTTCAGAGTGATACGGAGGAGGAAGAACATCCGTAGATCCCCTTGCCCAGTCTGACTCTCTCTGCTCCCTCAACCACGCTATTTCTTCCTTTAATCTCTCAATATCTCTCAGAGCATCACCAAGTAGTGTTTGAATGGGATTTCCTCCTCGGTTAGTCCCGTCACTACCCGTTGCTGAGGTTGAAAGTTCCGCAACAGTCCGAGTTGAATCAGCAATCCTACTCAAAAGCTCTTTTTCCTGAGCTTGGAGTTGAAGTTGTCGTTCAGTTAGGACAGTTGATGCACGGGAAGATGGAGGAAGGTGAAGCCTGTTTGAGTCAGAGAGAGCGCTATTTCTATGCGTTTTTTCATTTATATCTGATGGTGACCCACTCGTTGCTTCTGGATTTGTTGATCCAGATGTAGCAATTAAACCTGTTTTATACAAGTTAGGTTTCACAGGAATGAGCAATGGATTACCTGATGATCCGCTTTGTTTATTGCCTGCGGATTGCTTTGGAAAAAAAGGATGAATTTGAAGTGATGTATTGGGAAGCCGTCTCCGCCGCTTCCGTAACATAAAGAAAGCTATGATCGTGACTAGGACTACTATGGCAAGAACAACTCCGATTATGATGGGTGTTTCTTTTGTTTTGGGAGTACTGCTACTAGCTTGAGTGGGTGTAACTGTTGATCCAAGAGTGTTGATATCGGTCGCTGACTGTGCAACAGAGTTCCTGAGGGAATCGTCACTGATGTAGACAAGAGTTGGCTAACATACGTCGCAGACGAAGTGGCACCCCCGGTAGGATCAGCAGACACCACTCCGAAAAAGTCAGAAAACAAAGTCTCATCGTTCGATTCTCTTGATATTAATTTAAACGAGAGCAATTAGCTGCATGGATACCCACTCAACAGCGGTAATTGTGTATGAACTAGGTTCGGCTTAGCTCGTGCAGAATGTGCGTTTGATGGCTTACCCAGCTTCACCCGCGACCATCAAGACATTCTCCTGGGTGAGACCTGGCCGCAAGGGAAAGGTAATGTTTGTTCCATTGGGGTAGAAGAATATCAAGTCAACAGTGCGGTTACCGGAATCGACTTGCCAGGTAGCAGTGAATGTACTGAAAGCAAGAGGAGAGGGAGGGTTCACAGTAACTTGAACGTCAACGCAGTCAACGAGCGTGATTGACCAGAATGCCAATAAAATACTGAACGAGATGAGCGGAGCTCATTTGCAAGAAACGAAGGACACACTAGCAGACAAAGCGAAACATCCTATGGAGAAGAGAAGGTTGTGGGAGGAAGCAAGCTCATCACTAGGCGTTCCCCAGTCTGAAATTGCTGGGCATGAGGGTTCTTCAAAGCTTCATAAGGCGGACCAAATAACACTGGCAACACAGATCATTGATTGATTGATAGGCTTGTGAAGGAGTCCTTGTCGACCAGGGAAATTCTATCCTATTAAGTAAGTTTCGATCCGAGTATGACATGCATCACGATTCTAATGATCAGATTTGTATGCAAAATCGTATGAATCATCAAAGCGCCTTGAGAATTTGGTCGATTCTCAAACCCTTGACAACCAGCTCCGTCCAAGCTATTTGACCTGTGACTCAACAATCTGAGAATAGTTGGAGAATCGTTTGGAAGAGACACTTGATTGAGGTACTCCTTCAACGTTCAACTGTACACGTGTCCACGAGCCCGAGGTTACCCTATCAATATACCAACACAAAGACTTGTTCATGAATGGAACAGAGTCGAATGTCGCTATGTAAACATTCCAGATCACTTCCTCTTCCACCTCATCATGCGGACGAACCCTCAGAGTAATACGGAGGCGGAAGCACATCCGAGAGCCCCCTTGCCCAGTCCGAGTCACTCTGTACCCTCAACCAATGAACCTCTTTCCTCAAACTCTCAATCTCGTTCAATGCATTACCAAGTAATGTTCGAAGCGGACTATCTCCCTGAGTAGTGCCATCAGAAACTGAGATCTGCATAACAGTTTGAGTCGAATCAGCAATCCGATTCAAAAGTTCTTCCTCTTGAGCTTGGAGTTGAAGTTGTCGTTCAGTTAGGACTGCTGATGCTCGGGGAGAGAAAAGTCTGTTCATGTGACTCGGAGACTTTTCATTTGTTCCTGATGACGATCCACTGGGAGTCGACCCAGATACCATCCGATCTGTCGGTATATATCAGCCAATACCCAAAAAAAGAATGATGCATAGACTACCTGATGAGATGCCAGCTGTAGATGTTCTCCAATGTGTTCTAACCGCCAGTGTAAAGGGATGGAGAGGTTGATTATGAACCCGTCTTCGTCGTCTCCATACAACAAAGCAAGCAACCAATAGCGTGAATAGGACTATGGCAATGGAAATTACAATTATTATGGGTGTTTTTGTTTTGGTGCGGTCAGTGGAGGGTAAAACTGTGGATTGAGACGACTGAACTGGCGTTTGTGAGCTGGGGGTAGTTGACGTGCTTGATATGGTGTTATCCGACTCGGAAGAGCTGGAAGAAAGCAATCAGAGGATATGCATAACTGCACTACAAACCTATTCGAGTGAGTGACAACACCAGATACTCCAGAAGTGACAACACCGGATACTCCAGAAGTCCTCGAAGAATCGGTACTGGTAGTAGAATCAGAAACCATCCCGCTTGAAGCCTGGGTCGGATCAAATTGTGATTTTGTAGAAGATGAACTTTGGATCTGATCATGAATGGTTTCATCTTAAACATTGATCACACCTGTCTGATTGTTGGGCGCTTGAAGATTGTGAATTTGCAGTGAGCGATCCTTGACTCTGGGAAAGGGAGCTTTGCGTCGCGGCCGAGTCTGATTCTCCAAGTTGAAACAGAGCCGTAGAAGCATTGGGTGGGCTGTTTGCAGACGGAGTGGGATCGCTATCGTGGAGATAAGCAGACGTCAGGTGATATAGGAACGGCCTCAAGCAGACAGACTTGTTAAAGAATGCAACGATGTGGTACGTGCTAGTAAAGAAATTGAACTATCTGTCGAGGGATATGGAGAATGATGAAGTACCCAGGCCATAAGAAGGCAAGCGATTGTGGTGACAAGTCAACATTCATAGAGCCACTCTGGGCTCCGTCGCTATCGATAGCTGCAAGACTAGTCCAGTATCCATTTGCATCGGTGAGATACGCCGAGAATGAGGGGGGGTCATTGGAGCTCCTTGTCCATGTCAGAGGGGTTGGATCGTTCATGGTCACCGAATCAGTAATGGAGATAGTGAGAGAATTGACATGCAATACGATCGAAAGGAGTGTGCTAGCCCGAGGGTGATGTTTAAAGGAGAAATGAATCTGTGAGGAGACTTACAGGACTTCGTTCCGCATAGTCGAACGTCGTGAGAGAAGAAACAAGGAAAGCCGTAGGAAAGGGCTTGAAGGAATATATAGAAGCAAAACATCAGTGATGTACAAGCTGATGATTGATACGATGATACAATTGATACAATTGATACGACTGGGTTGGCGCCTTAGCTAAGGCCACGATGCATTCCGAGCTGATTAGCAAAGCTCGTTTCAAGTGGAGACTGCGACACCGCAAACGATCTTTGGGTCCCATTCGACTGATTCCTGGACTGCCGCAGTATCACTGCCATCATGATCAGCTTCTGAGACGGCTAGCCGCCACTCACACGCATGATGCATGACGTATTCGGGAATGGCCGACCAAACAAGACAACACAATCTCTTAGTCTGCGTTTTACAGTGGCTTAGCCGCTTTTCCGACCTAACTCCAACGTCTGTGCAATACGACACCCGTACTCCTTTGGACCAATGTTCGAAATTACTCTTCCCTTTGTTGGCAATGTTCACCACATTTCATTTGTTGGACCTCGTTGCGAAAACATTGAGCACAATTCAACGCGACTCATCCGCGTCATGACCGTTTCTTTGTCTCCGAATCTGCTGCAATGGCAAGTTATCTCTGACTCTCATTGTTCTTAACACTGCGGACATTGGCCTTGCGTTTAATCCACAATTGCACAAAGCGTCTATACTTGGAATCTACGTAGACCCTTCGTCTTGTTTGGTTTGTGCTACAAAGCGTTCACTTGTGGCAACGGGCTATAAAGCCTGGCAGGCGCAGGATATCTGCTAATCAAGCCACAAGTTCAATTTTTCTTTCAAGTTTATCAATGGATAACTACAGAGACCCCACTTCTTCCCCTGCAAGTTTTGCTTTAATTCGAGCTCTTCTTTCTGACAGTGTCTTGTAGAGGGGTCGGAAACTCCTTCATCCTCCCACTATACATCACGTTCCTGGCAGAAATGGGGTATGTCTCGACATGCACCTACTCTTGATTTAACCGCGTTTACCCAGCTCATGAGCTCGCATCCCTCTTCCCCTTCCAAGCGTCACAAGCCCTATAGGGCTGACTCGGTATGTCTCTTTTGCAGGCGTATTCACATACTGATTATATCGAGTAGCCTTCTAGACTTAGAGGTGCACTCGGACGTGATAGGTCAATGTCGCCTACCAGGTTTCCCGTTAAACCTCGAGTTCTCAGGTACCCAGACCAAGCCTCCTCTCATCGAATCCCTACAAATCACTCTGTACCGATGAATGCTCTGCCCGCACCTTCTTTGCAGCCTCCTCCTCAAGCGCCTAATGTCTCCGTAAGCCTCTTCCCAGATGCCCTCATATCCTATTTGACTTGCCTATAGGTTAACCAAGACGCCACCGTATTGGCCCCTTGGGTCAAATATGGAAGAAATGGATCGGTAAGTCTTTTATTTTTCCCTCTCTTAAACTGATGCGGAAATGTGTAGCTGGATTGCCCGACCTGCCTTTCTGCACCAAGCCACGCCCTAGGTCGCATTATCCAGAATCATCAACGGGGAGCCTTGACCCCTCCCTCTGATGGATCGCATCATGTCCTCTATCCAAATTTCACCTACATGCCTATGATTCTAGGCTCTACCAAGCATCTCATTTTCGGCGTCGATAGGAGATTGCCTGGAATTCGTATGGAAGATGTCTTGTGTTTGCACACCCTGATTCCAGACGCCGCGAAAATTCCCTCTCTGCCCAAATCTGTCATCAATGAACAGGGACAAAAAGTAAAAGGAGAACAAACCACCGTCCACTTGGTCGTCGAAGTCAGTTCCTCTTTTTTTTTCGTCTCGGAGACGATGCTGATTAACATCGCTCAGATTAACGGTTACGAATCCCGGGTCTACCAACTCCCTCTCAAATGTGCTCATGGATCTCTCACCACGCTTGGAATCGCCTACTACATTGCGTACTATTTTCGTGAGACCTTTGGCGTAAGCTTTCCTCTTTCTTGTCTTTCACCTGATTGAGATTTCTTTGAAGCGTGGGGGCTCTAGACAAGCTTATGCACTTCCCAATGTGGCTGTTCCTCGTCATTTTGGTGATATCCGGCTCATGTCGTTGTATACCGATCCTAGAGGGACTTGGCACGCTGAGACGGCGATCTGGGCCCACAAGTGATCTATCCACAACTATTTAGATATGGCATGTTTATGGCTTCCTTTTATGTTTATGATTATGTTCTCTATATATGTCCAGCCAATAATATTGCTCTTTCCATAATCGCTTGGCACGGCAGTCACGTGCCGCCGTTTTTTCTTATGCAAAACTTGTTTCCTCTTCACTCCACCTATCGACACTCTCCGTTCCAGTTTTAATCTTCATTTATAAATGTTTCGTCAAGTATTACGCTGCTCCAAAGCTCTCAACCCGCTCCAAACCGGCTCTGTACTGCCGAGGTTTACCTGTCCATACCCATCATTCTGTCGCTATTTTCCAGGCTGAAAACTTGCACAGTACTGCACGCTAGACTGTCTTGAATGCTTAAGCCTCGAATTCTCCATACTATGTCTCCGTTCGGTGTCTGATAACAACTCTGTTGATCAGGATTCGGAATCGTCTCACACTCTCCATTCTCGCCAATGGCAGTCGTCATTACGGTCAGGGAAGCATAGTTAAGCTCCCCGGCACAATATCAGGAACACCTCGGTTCGTGTAGATAGGTGTAGAGACCGTTCTGGTGCGCGAATCCCACTCAAAAGGTCCCAACGTTTCGGTTCTCCTGACTGTGCACCTACCAGCTTCCGGGATCCAGCAACGACTATATGGGTTGTGTTCCGAGGCAAACAACACGAGCGTGGAACGCTCGTACGTACCTGGAATATACGATTGACCAGCCATCGCTCCTCTTACCGTCTATGATAACAACTCTGTTGATCAGGATTCGGAATCGTCTCACACTCTCCATTCTCGCCAATGGCAGTCGTCATTACGGTCAGGGAAGCATAGTTAAGCTCCCCGTCACAATATCAGGAACACCTCGGCTGATGTAGGTAGGTGTAGACACCGTTCTGGTGCGCGAATCCCCACTCAAAAGATCCCAACGTTTCGGTTCTCCTGACGGTGCACCTACCAGCTTCCGGGATCCAGCAACGACTATACGGGTTGTGTTCCGAGGCAAACAACACGAGCGTGGAACGCTCGTACGTACCTGGAATATACGATTGACTAGCCATCGCTCGCTCCTCTTACCGTCTATCGGATACAATGAATGTGGGTGTTAGTGGTTTACTCTCTTTGTTTCATTTCATCATATGTACATCGTAATATGGAGCATTTTCCTTCTTATTTGGAGTGCACGTCGCGTTCCTCTCACTCACTGCCTCACAGCCAACCGGAAGTCCGACATCGTCTCAACGTTTAAGCTTGACGCAAATGCCTCGTTGTTTCGTCCGGTTCTGCATCTCGCAATCGTCTTTCCCTCAGGCGAACTGTCGGCTTCCCCTCAGCCGAGGTGCGAAAGAGCGGGAGAACATGTTTCGACTGCTAGATACAGAACATTCAGCCCAACAGTGTGTAGCTCCAATAGCTCTCACACCGAACTACCGTTAAAGGGCAATTCAGTTCCTCTTCTTTACTCACTGTGCAAGGCGTCATATGGTCCGTTCATCAACGTTTGTCCAATTTGGCACCTTTTCAGTGATAAGCTGGGCTCGGACCGGAACGGCATGGGAGTTACCGATGGTTTGACGAGGCCGCTTTCTAGTATTGTATCTTCATGACGAGAATTCCCCACTCGAGGAAGTCATCCATGTGTCATGCAAGGGCGTTGGCGTTCCCTTGGGTGGTAATCTGATGAAAGTAAGCCCCATTATAAAGGGCCAAAAAGCGAATCGCTCGACCGGTCGTCATGCTACCTCGAGTTCATTTTTATAGCTATGGTAACATTTAATCTATATCATGATGCCGCAAGAAAGCAGTAAGTCGAGGTCTATGTCATACAAACCTTCTTGACAGTTTATAGCATACGTCCCGTCTTTCGACATACTGATTCTCTTGAACTCATCCTCGGAGTTCCAGAGCGGAAAGCTGTTGCTCGACCAACCATTCAATTATCAGATGGTTCGTTCTCTCAATTTAATTCGGGAATCTTGGAGCCCTTATTTCATTGCAGGACCAAGCTGGGAATCCATCGTTGACGTCGCCATACACAATCCCACAAAATTTGTACGCTCCTTCGATTGTTTACATCCCGATGCTGAAACTGGGATCTACAGGGTAAAGAATACTTCAGTCCGGCATGTCCTGGTGAAACCGTACGAACTGTAGAAGTTCCAGAGACTTGCCATCGCCTGTATGTGTTGACGGTGTCGGGCAAGAAGTATGTGTTCCTTCCTCCTGGGTACGCGAAGTCCATCGACAACAATCTCGCGGTCCCATCGCGAATTCGACAGGGCTGAGGCACGCATGGGAGTTGATTTACTTGTCGAGTCCTGGCGACGACTTTGCCTTGATAGCCGGATCCGGATCCGGATCATTCGCATACCCTGGTTGTTTCGTAAAAGTCGACGGTGAGCAGGCTGAAGGGTTTCAAGCTAGAGGCAGATAATTTATTGCTACCAAAAGAGCGCCGATAGAGTACGATCCAGCATGTGTAAAACATTCGCAACTCAATTACGGAGACGTTGAAAACCCTCTAGTCTCGTAAGCATTCGTCTGTACAGTCGCTGCAAAAAATATTGTAACAGCATAGTTTGGGCATTTTAGAGGGAAGAACTCGGAGCAAGTTGTAGAATATAGTTGGATCCAAGATTTTTCTGAAACTTGGTGTGGCTAAAATCCAAGATCCGCATCCCGGGCCGATCAGGAAGGAAAAGTTAAACTTTATTAGCCCCAATCAATACACAGAGTTCGTAATCCGCCCCATTCGAAAAGCGTTTAACTCCAAGACCCCGGGCCCGCACTCTTGAGTCTAAAGATGATGTTCCGAATGTCACGGATTGGGTGGGATTAGCGAGGTGCCGACACAGCGTCCATCCGAGCGTCGCTGGGCAGACCACTGGCTTACACATAGCTGTCTTGGGCCCACCTGGATCTAGTCTCTTTCCCAGTCCCTGATGCGAGGAGGGACTTGGGCAGGTCTAACCTGGATCAGCATCCACACAAAACAACCACACCACTGCCTCATGACCACTGTAGCGATTCTGGGTGGAAGTTTCACCTCAGCGTATGCCCAGAGCCAGAATCGTAGGGACACTCAGAGAAAGGTTTCCATTTCCGTGAGGTTGGGGCTCGTACTGTCAGACTTGTGCTGAAGTGATCATGATCGAAGCAAACATACGAAGTACCTTGCAAACATCATGATTGACTCGATGCCCATCGTCATGATCAAAGCCTTGGAACATTTATTCATGCCGTATACTTAGCTGCACTGCCTCCGTTAAATTTGGAGGAATTGTCGGATTTGCGTACTCACTATTTTACCAATCACTGCGGGAGCGGTAGGATCGGATATCATGTGACTCGAAGGTGGTCTAGATGGTGATTGGAAGTCAATTGGAAGTGAATGAACTCTGTTCATTCACCCAGAAGGATGTTTATACTCCTCGATGAGCATTGAGTGAGCCAGCGCTCAAGCATGGAAGCACTTGTTCCTTAAAGTCTACACAGAGTCTAACCATAGCAGGATGCTTAATCGTCCCGTATCCAGTAACGGATCTACATTGTTGGATGATATGTTCATTGAATTGAAGAAAAACTTGACCCCTATATTGTTTATCCCGGTAATTTGGTTAGGCCGTATGGCACTCCGGTTGCGGATGCTTACATGTACATGCTATGTTTCACTCCAAGAATCCGAGCTCAGAACAGGTATATAAGATCTTCATTGCACTGATCTCTTTAGCATCGAATCGAGCTACTCAGAGAAAGCAATCAACAATGTTGTCCAACAAGTCTACTCTCATCGCTGTTCTTACTGCTGTCATCGCAAGCGTTACTGCTGCTCCTTCTGCAACCGTCGTGACCGGAGTCGGTAAACTAGCTCATATCCTTCCTGATGTCTGCCGTTAATTCATTTTGCTTCCAGCGACTCATTTTGATCGCACCCACCTCCCCGCAGACTTCACACCCTGCGGTGGTAACTGTCCCCCTCCGACTCAGTACACTCTTCCGATTGCGTTGCCATCGACTGCGTACAATGGATCGAATGTTTGCTGCAGCACTTTCACCATTACTTGTATGTCACTTTATTCTTGCTTTTCATCAGCCTTGACAAAGTGGAATTAGACAATGGACAGACTGTTCAAGGGACTTATGCTTACAAGTCGTCTGCCCTTGCCAACACAACCAATTTGGCTTTGGATAACGATCTTTTCGCCAAGTTTGCCAATCCGAATGCTACTATAGCTCTTTCTCCTGTTACCTACCACCTTTAAATAGGGAACTAGTTGCACAATTATTGTATGCGTACCTCAATAACGAGTAATTTTTGTGGGTTGAGGAGCAGCAGGAGCTTCAAGTGTCAAAAACATACGAAAGCCACGTATGAGATACTGTAGTATGCTACAGACTTCTCATCAGTCCTAGCAGTAACCTGAAGAGACGGTCAAAACAGAAACATGAAGAATCACTTGAAGGTGAAATCGGATCCACTCAAAGTGGACAAATCTGTTTTGGTTATCGGACTCGGAGAAGCTATTACCAGAACAATGAGAATTCTGTTCGCGGCTATGCATTGCTGTCTGCGAATGATCATCGATCCATGTTATCAAACAGGACGACTTTGTGAATCACGCCGAAATCATGTCGCACATACCCGGATACATCCGGTGCTTATCTGATTAGATTGCATCTCCTTTCCTGCAGGCCGGTTGAACAGTTGGTACAATAACACGGCTAGTTGTCGATTCTAATTTGATTTTTGTTCCGTTCAATTCCAGTCCTTACTGACTACAGACTTCTCGCTCGGGCCGTCAAGCATTTAAACCTCTTGTACTCTATCTATATTTCATCACCACTACGGTCGATTTTTGAATCACGGCCATGAATTGCATAGTTGCTTGCTTGTACTCCGAATGGCGGTATGCGATTACGCTGCAGGAGCAGTAGACGTGTAAATCTCTGAAGGATTTATCAGATGTCCATTGACAGCTACAGTGGCACTCACAAGGGGGGTGCAGGATTTTAGAAACTTATACCGGGTCTAATTCAAGGGGTGTCCGGAGTGGCATTCCGAGACCACAGGTAGGGAGGGAGGGTCAGCTGTTAGGGCTGAAAATTTTTTGTCAACCCACCTTCAAGATGCAGTCTTTTAGGCCCAAACAGACCTCCTTTGACATGTGCACTGAATGAATGTAGAAGGGGTTTGTCCAATACCACACTCTGTAGAAACTTGAATTGGATATGGTGTCAGCATGATGCCTACACATGATGTCATGCTACAAAAATGGTGCCAGTGACAATAAACTAATGATACTAAATTTACACCATGAAATGATTCAATATGGTGCATTCCACTTTTGGTAAGGAGTTACCCATTTAAGGCAGGTAAAATCACGTGGAGGTAGGGAGGGTTGCCAGCCAGGGCCTTAAATTTTTATACCACCCCTAGTAGATTACTGATATTCCGGATACCCCTTGGTCTAATTTTTTTTAAGGCGGTCTGCAAGGCAACCAACCAACCTTCACGTGACCTATTACTATATTGGGATGATCTCCAAGATGGGGCTGTGTATTGAATTCCAATGCTGCCCAGCTGTAGCCCATAAGGTACATACATGTTAATAGTACAGAACACTCACCTTCAACTCACCTCCTCTGTCAATGCCATTGTCAGGCTAACAGAAAAATTTACCGTGTCAAGCACTGCCAAAATCAAGCCAAAATGCTTACAAAGCTACTGATAAGCGCTCATTAAGCGCTCTTTCTAAGTTTTTTTCTAAGCTCAACCTCTGAGCAACCAACCACCCTACCCGGTATCTGGGATTTCTGGCACCCCCCTTGGGCACTCATATACCCTGCCGAAACCAAGTTGAGCTCGGCACCACGGCAACATGATAACCTGACTTTGTCTGGAGTACGTATGTCATTTGAGCACACCAAATTAGCTTCGTGTGTATATATCAGCATAAAAAACATACTTCTGGCACAAAAGAGCCCTTGTCGAGCGAGCTGAAATTTCGCGCCTCACAACCATCATTGCGGGGATCTCGGTCAAATGTCAAAATTCTGACATGCCACGTGGACTCGGATGACTCGGACGCCATTACTTATTGTTCGACTCAGAGTTGTCCATGCCTTCTGATAGCGGCAGCTGTGTAGCTGCGAGGTGTGCAGGACTGTTGTCGAGACTCAGAAAATGCTCGGCCACCGTGACCCTGCCAATACGATCGAAGCAGCGCGCTCGGTCAAAGTCAAGTCAATCGCTACGTTTAATCAAAGTCAAGTCAAAAGTCACCGCTCACTGAGTGTCGTTTGATTTATATGAATGTCACTTGACTGAACTTGCAGAATGGATTCAACCACCAGGCTGGCCGTTGTGGATGATACAGATAGCAGGATTCAGTATTCGAGTGGTTGGTCTTTTACCACCCATGGCAGTGAAGAGGACACTGAGGAGTTTGGGCCTTCTGTCAATCATACTTCTCATGACTTGACGAGCAGCGGAGGAAGCTTGAGCTTTGAATTTAACGGTGGGTTCTCGTTTGCTTTCCGTTCGTTCCACTTATTTGAGAACGACAAAGGCACATATGTACAAGCACTGGGAATTATTGACACAACCAACGGCAAGGAGGCGCCCACCTGGTCGTGCTCTATTGATGGGAAAGCAATCCCAGTCGACCTCTCCGACTCCGCTGATACGAATCTTTACTATTCAAATGACAACCTATGCGAAGCCCAAGATTTGGGGTCTGGTACGCACGTCTTGACTTTAAACGTGACTGCTCCTTCTTCATCGCCTTACTTGTTCGGGCTCGACTCCATTGCGTACCAGCCTGCTCAGCTCGATGAGACTCAGATCCTATACATACCGCACACAGACAACAACATATCAACATCTGGGTCTGCGTGGTTGCTTGACCCATCCAGTCTCTCTACGAGCACAGTTGGTGCCCAATTGGTATTCACTTTTACAGGTAGACAAATTCTCATGAATAGCACTCGATGGCTCATTTAGTTAACAGGTATTGGGGTACAAGCCCTAGGCCAGAGTAATGAAGATGACACTCCTAACTCCAAAGGAGCCACCTATGCTATTGACGGAGGTTCAGCCGTTCCTTTTGACATTCCCACTTCGCAAACTTCTTTCCTTTATAACGTCAATCTTTTTGACGTGAGCAACCTACCCTTTCAGGAACACACAGTCACAATAACCTTCACCGGGGATCCCACCAAGGCTCCTCTGGCTGTGGATTACTTTTTCGTTTACAATCCTCCCATTACATCGACTATTAATAATACCACTCAAGTCGGGCCTCCGGGCCCGACAAACACTGCAGGAGCAACTCAAGGATCAAGGCCAACTACTGCTATCATTGCTGGAGTAGTGGGAGCATTAGCTCTCCTTATTCTCGCTGCCCTTTTACCGTTCTGCCTCAGAAGGAGGAGAAAGAAAAGACTGTCAGAAGGGTCTGAATATTACCCCCATTCGGCAACAAACTTTGCCGTCTCTGCGTCTCCCTTTCAGGAATCAGCCTTAGTACCTCCCACCCCATCTTCATTTTACGCCACGTCCCCTGGCGCTTTGTCGACTGCGGGGTCTATTGCGAATCCTGATTCTGGGTCACCTGCACGTTCTAAAGATCAACCGTCAGGGATGACGGTGCTTCGATGGGAAGGAGAACAGAGTGCGGCAAGAGCGATGGATAGTGGGATGAGGATCAGAGAGTCACAGAGCTTGCCTCCATTATATACAGAGACTTGATATTCCCTAGTGTCATTTCGACTCATTGATTCAATCCAACTTTGAATCGATATGAGATGAAATCTACTTCTGCATCTTTGACTCCGGTTTGACTCGAAAGAAGTATCCGTCATGATTTAATGTTGCGATATGGAACTCTTCCAACTCAAGTCGATACAAAGCGCATTGATTCAATGCGGCATGCTTCGATTGCACTGACTCGAGATTGAGTCGATACGAAGTGCAATGCAAGTTGATATTTCTGCTTCAGCTGTGCTCAATGACAAGTCGCAAATGATAATTATAGAACCTAAAAAGCTGAATAGGACCAAGATGAGAAGTTCACACGCCGTAGGGTCTGCGCGTCTAAGTATGTCTCAGCGCCTATATCCACACGTTCTAACCAAAGGTTTTCATGTAGAGATACACATATTTCGTGTTTACTGATACAACAAGCCGTGTTTTTGTCGCAGAAGAGAAACCCAGCCTTATCCTTTGCCATTCCCAAAATCTTCGAAGTCACCGTAAGTATTTAAGGAGCGAGAGTAGCACCCAGCGACTGAGCAACAAGCCAAGACCAGTTGTAGTTGGATTGATGGTAGTTGGTCGTATCGGATGTGCTGTTGAATGGCCAGCATTCCACCATGACTTGAGTCTGTTGACCAATTACATCGAAACTCTGAAGAAGGAAAGGTCTCACCGTTCCCAGCCCAGTCGTGGTTTTGGCTGCGGATGTACACAAGACAGACTGGAGGGTAGTAGAAGGCAGGATAGCCACATCACTTTGTGGCGTTCAGGTAGGTCGCAGCCTATGATAGAAACCTACGCTTGACATTGGCTGATGTATGCTTCACAAAAGTTGGTGGTGAAGCCAGGTGGGGGAACGACATAGGCCTATTCGGTTTATGATGAAGACATTCGATAGTGGGTGAGAGACACATACTGCATCGCTTATCAAGGTGGAAGTGGGAAGAGCAATAGTGCCAACAATGAGGCATCCAAGAAGAGCTACGAGGCTGAGCTTGACCATTTTACTGCGTAGTAAGAAACAGTTTATGAGCTGTCACCAAAGACCGTTCGTCTTAAATATTTCTTCGGTGTTTACCGGACTGTTTTGGAAAACTCCTGAACCTGTCTGATATCTCACAAAGTCACACATGAATAACGATATGCACCCTTTTATGTTGTCACATTTGAAGACCCCAAAGGAACGAGACAGGTACGAGTCTCAGCGCTACTAGCGTCCCTTGTTTGGCTTTTTTGAGCGTTCCGTATCATTTATGCCACTGGCAATTCCGATAGTCCTGGTTGAAAGAAATCCAACAGACTTTCCTGGAATTCTATTCAGATTGAAGACCCTCGATGCAGTCAAATCCACCTTAAAAGTTGTGTAT
>QLOY01005380.1:0-11440 GCA_003313965.1 Megacollybia marginata
CTGTCTCTGCTGGTTAGCAGAGTAGTAACCGTGAGTAGCCTTCGTACCTCTGTTCTGTTTCTCACTCAGTCCTTTCAAGTTGGACAGATCGAGCTTCAGAGAGGCAATAGCAGTGGCATGAGCGGCTCTTGTGTGTGCTGCCCTTGCCTGTTGCAGTTTGCCCTCTCTGTCGGCGATATTGGACTTTATGTCAGCGATTTGACGGTCAAGATTTGCCTTGCTCCCGGAACGATCTGAGTGTCGAGACATAATAATTTTCTGGGGTGTTGGTTGGTGGTATTCCTTAACCCGACACACCCCTTATCACCTTTTTTCACCAAGGCTTGTGTTTCATGTCATCTTTTCCAAGATAATGGCCTGTGATACAGCATCCAGAAGGAGACTTTGCTGCCGACCCATCACGAGCCATCTGAGCTCTTACGCACAATTTTGGTTCTGAAATCACTTATTTTCCTTCTTTTTTCCTTCCGTCCTTCCAAATTGACTGATTGCAATGATAATACATGTGTTTCACACTTTTTCCTGTTTCGTATCCATGCAGTCACACTTTTTCCCCATTGTGCATTAAATTCACCCCTAATAGGTACCACAAGTGAGATTCCATCTACACACGAGGCTACAGCTGGTCTTGAAGGTACTGTGGTAATTCTGTTGATCCCCATTCCCCCCCACTGCGAACTAAATTCAACCACAGTCTCTCTAGCACACATTTTTTGTCCACTGGCAACAGTGGCGTCAAGAAATGCTGAAAGCTGCGGCAAGTGAGGCGATGCTTGTCGTCTCGATTGGTGCACTGTTCAACAGGTTTATACCAAAGATTTCGGTGGAGGAAGCCTTACCACACACAGGTATCTCCCAATGTTTTCGAAGCTACCACTTTTACCAAGGCTCAGGACCACCATGAAACAGTGTCCCTCTTCATTCTTGGGATGTTTTGGTTTGCGTCCAGCATATCTTTTGGCCGTTTTGGTCAAAGTGGCTGCCCACTCCTGGGCTGACATGATGGTCAATGGTGATGATCCACCAAACGGATTGGCGTGTTCCTGCTGCAACAGAATCTGTTGGATTAAGCGCCGTGATGTCACAATGTACTCAGCGAAACACCCTTGCTTTCTTTGACTCCTACACTTCTGGTGCATATTTACCTCATACTTTATCGATTCATCTGCAATACTGAAACTGGTAGAGCAGCAGGCAACATTCTACGGACCCACTAGACAAGCCATGCCATCACGTTGTCACGAGAATGTATGCGAGAATCTGTCGCACACAGCAAAATTAGTTTCCGAATGCACTACAGTCTGTACAGGTACTAAATAGTTAGCTCAGAATCACTATGCTGTTGAAACTCTAGTCTGCCCGCAGTAAGCTCTTCAGCAAGTTCTTTCTCCTCAAGTAAAGCCAGTATAATATCTGTTATACACCGTTCAACAAGCCTTACACACTGGCTCATTTGTTCCAGCTGATGATATTGCTTTTCGTAGCCATAAGAATTATGGCTATGTCGATGCAGTGACTTGGCAAGCTCTGAGATCTGATCAAGAGGTTGCTGAAATAAAGAATGATCTGTTGGCTTCATTTTGATGAATTCAAGGCAGTGTTGTTCGAGAAATTGGGTGGGGGACAAAGTCAGAATCTTCTGGAATTTGGAGCATAATGCAAGAGCCTTTGTCATATGGTAGACACCACTGGTCTGATCATCGTTGATTTTTGGCAACTGTCTAGCGTGGGTAAGTAAGCACTGGTGAAAGCTTAGCAGTAGATGGTATACATACCTTTTGGATGCCCTCTTTTGGTTTTGAATATATTCTGCCTTTCGCAGAGCCAATATTCACCCTTTATTTCTGTTGCACGAGTTAATAGTCAGGGCCCTTGTTGAACTGGCAATACTTGCCTCTCATAATATCTCCTGCATTTGGCCTTATTCGCAGCCTGAATGTCCTCCTTGTTGTGGTAAAGCTTTAGGCGCGGCATCTGAGTAACATGCCCTGTAAGCCGAATGTTGGACAATGAGGTAACCACCGTGATTCAAACTTGGTAAGTGCTTGCGGGTGCTTGTTTACTGCGAGGTTTTTCAGGGTTACTGTGACTCATCGGCTCATCTGTTTGCTTAGAAAATCTAGAAAAACAATCTTATGTATCTAATAAATCATATAATGAGAAATGAAGGTCCCATCTTGCAAACTGAAAAAGTGTGAAAGTAGCTCTTTGTGAAAGCCGCTACTCTTGTGTTTTCCTAAGGCTAGATACGTCGCACTGTATACTTTTGTCATCACCATGTTTTGGGTAACAATATTCCAGGTAATAAACACACGAATGCATTCTGCCAGCTCTCTGGCTCCCAGAAAAATCACTACTGAGCTACAGATCCAAGGTAGGCTTATCTATAGCAAACATAGTGACTGGTGCTCCGACTGAATGGTTCCCAATTTTGAGAGGACAATACAGAATGATACACCATGAATGACCTATTTCTATACAGCTAACATTCGTACATGCTAGATACTTCTACAACTCGGAGAGTTGCAACTCTTCATGTAAAGTATTTAAGCTTGGACCACAGGTCCGAGAATGGGACTAACGCCGGATCATCAATAGTGTCTGCAGAGCCAACAAACACCTTGTGAAGGTACTAGAGAGAGGAGCTCAGCGGCTGTGAACGAGATGCCACTTACTGAATCATTCTTCATGCTGAAAAGTCCCTTGTATGGATGGCCTTCACGGGTAAGAGGCATTTTTAGACATTTGCACTTAGTAAGACACAATATGATCTACTGGCTCGTCTCCAACAGCTTCGCCTCAAGCTCGCGGATGCACGCTTCCTTAGCCTTAATGTCCTCCTCCTTTTCCTGTAACTGGGTGGCCATGTCGGCACTGGATTGTTTGAGAGCACGCTTCAGTCCAGCAAACGTTACACACATCTGCTTGTGTGCATCGGTGATGGCCTGACCACCATCCTTACGCAAGCGTGGTGAGTAAATGAGGTGACTGGCTTGCCAGCACCCGGATGGTCAAGGATGAGATACAGCCAGCATCCTGTTTCATATGATATGTGCTCGACCTGGATGAATTGAGATGACTTCAGATAGAGTCAAAGATACACTTACATGGCAGATGAGATCTGGCATGAGCCGCCGATAGCGGCGCTGGGAATGGCTGTAGTTATCCAATGCTGGAGGGAGGCTCTTGACACGTGGAAGATCTGTTGAATTGGAGCCAGCAGAGCTATGGAAACAAACAGACTTACTGTTCCAAGGGTTACCACCAGAGAAGGTGTTCTGCACCATACCATAATCGGGCTTGGTAAGGACATTATTTTGTTTGTCTTCAGAAGCTTCATCGGAAGGAACTTCATCTAAGCGAGGTTCGGTGGCCTTTGGTGCAGCTTGTTTGCTCGTCTTGCGAGGTTTATGGCCAGCCTGCTTGGCTTTAAAAATTTGCTCGGCATGCTTTTTACATGGTTCAGGCGAAGTCGATTTTGTGGTGATGTGGGCTGCGACCAAGTGCTTCAAAGGAGAGGACTGAGAAGACAGTGAAACAGATGAGGGCTTGAATGGTGAGGATGCAGTGCTGGCAGTGGCAGGAGAGGAAATCGACTGTGCTAACAACCGGGGATCAATCTAAGGATGTCAGTGGTGAGCAAGGCATGGCGGAGCACACTTACAGCTGGTACAGCATAAGGATAATGGAGAGGTCGTCCTGGGAAGACGAAAGGAAGGTTGCAATGCAGTGGTTGTTGAGAAGGTGTCATGGGTCGACAAGAAAGGTTATAGGTTTTTTATGCCTGTAACAGGTCACAGTCACTCCAAGATACACATACCCAACTCACGCCAATGGACTTTGCCTTGACAATTCTGGGCATCTCTCTTCAGGACCTGGATGAAGCTGACATCCCCGACATCAGCTTTCAGTCGACTGACAGTATAATCAGGACACCACCAAAGAGGAAACAAGCTCATGTAAGCCATCGTTGACGAAAGCACGGACATCAAGAGCCCTCAGGGAAGCCAGAGGAGCCAGCTCCTGATGCAGTGGTCAAGCCCCATGCATTCGAAGAACCCCTCTCATGTGAAGTCCAATGTGACAATAAGACCAGTGGCGAGCCCCTGGTGGATATCGAGTGGGAGAGGCCACACATGTCAACCGGTGAGGAATGGGCAGAAGAAATCAATGATTTGGACAGAGATGATGTGTACGAGGCCTATCAACGTGCTGTTTTGGCCGGGGTTGCCGATTTTTATCAGATTGGTGAAGGGGTTTGCGTAGTGAAGGGTTGGAACACGACAAAGGAAGAGCCTACAGTACATGAGATATTGGAGAATTAATCTGGCTCATAAACCTTACAGCAGCATTGGTTTCATCTGTCGTATCGTGTAGCTGGGGATGAAACCTTGGTGACATGCAGATGCTACCAATGTACTCTGAGTGCATCTACAAATTAGACGAGATTTTTGGGAGAGACAACCTGTGGTCAGATGTCAGTACGTGGTTAATGATCCTGATGTCCTTATTGATTGATATACTTGCAGGTGGGAAAGCGATTTTGGTTACGCGTATGCCAATCAATGAAGAAAGGACTGTTAGCATCTTCTCAGTGGGAACGCTGATGGAGGAACCCAAGCACGTCATTGTGATTCACGAAGGGGATGACGATGGGCGTGGGGCGTGGAGATGTAAATCTGGGTGTGGAAAGAACTCCCTGTGTCTGCACATCAAGAGCGCACACGATGAGCTCCAGCGTCGGATACATAATGATCCTGAGGCGACATATGAATGGTTCAGCGAAGAGATGGAAGACGACTCGAATGAAACCATAGGTAAGCCCTGACATTGGCGAACGGTGAAGAGTGAAGCTGAAAAACATTGTCAGTGATTTCTGTGAGGGCCAATGATTCAATCTCGTACCTGCCAATCCGACCACCTCAATGGTGTTCCTTACCATCAGACGAGGAGCTCTACAAGTACAAGCCACCTCTACAAGATGTTCCCAATATCATCAAGTTAGATTCAGCAGCTTCTTGTCTGTGTTGTGGAGCACATACGACGTGGGATACTGAGGTGCCTGTGCTGGAGCGAAAATGCACAGTATATATGCTGACAGAGGCAAAAGAGGTGATAGTGGAGTTACAAGCTTGTCCCACCTGTCCTCGACACAGACATCGATTTATTGGTCCGGAGACAAGGGACATCGGGCTATTCAACTACAATAATTCAGTCTTCTTTATGCATGAGCTACTAGAAGACTTCACCAGTATGGCCGTTTCCTCTGAGACACCGTTCGTGGCATTTGTGAGTGTGATGAAGAGACGATACCAATGGTCAGACAGACCATTTGTTGGTGAAGACTTGTTTCATTCGGCTTGGTTTGCTTACACCAAGCTAGTGGCATTTGGCAATGATATGCGTTGTACGAGATGTGGAGATTCGCCGGAACACCTGATATGGGATGGGGTAACAGTGGCGTTCCAGAAGAAACATTTACTGCCTTCGCTGGAACCCCCGACTATGGTTCAAGAGGAGAGAAAAGAAACATGGTATATGTGGGACAGCAGCAGTGCTTCACTGATAAGGCATTGCACATTGGAATAAGGAGATGCCTGAAGGGCTTCAGCTCGACAAGTAGTGATCTCGTGCAGGTGGAATACTGGAACACGGTGGATTTCGTGAACACGAAGCTGGAGGAGATAAATGTACATCTGCGTGCGAGGTTTGACCGCCAGCTGGGATGGAAGCGAGCCAGTGAAGAAAACCTATCCAAGGTTAACGAACACTTGTGGCACCAGGTCAGTACATACCGAATTAAAGAAGAGCTGATGGAGTTTTCATCAGCTGAGCGCCCAGGAATCTGTTCTGCAGATGGTAAACAGACCCACTCTGCAAGCATTGGGCCAATTTGTGGGTGATCCTACACCGTTCAACGCATCCCGGTGCCTTGGCGTTCCTGCACTACTCGCTATACTAAACCAAGAAAGGCTGGAAAAGGGAATACAGCAGGGAAATGCTGGAGATAACATCTTGGTTGCATACTCGTGCGACTGATGTTCTACAAGCCTTGCTGAAGTACAAGGAAATACCCAAGCCAAAGCTGAGTGAGAGGGAGGAGATGCATTGGGAGATTGTAGGTGTGGTAAGAAGTATGTCGAACAGAGCGCTAACCATAATCGCAGAGTGGATACTACTATAGCATGCCGCAGATTCGGGACAGGCTGAAGTATCCAAAGTTGGCGCATGATCAAAAAAAGGGCATGGAGAACAATCGTGGTGCTAAATGCTCGAAGTTCTATTCAAAATATGGCGAAAAGAAGCTGACAGGTGGGCTAATGGTGGTGTGGTGCACTCACAGCATCAGCTACGGATTCCACTGCATTGCAAAGGGAGAGGGTCGTGATGATGTATTTTCTGCGCTAATAACTCAGTGGCCCAAGGCACCCAAGACCATGGTATATGATTTCGCTTGTGCACTGGGACCATACTGCATGCTGCGCGAGCCAGAGTTTTTTGCGGACACGCTGTTCGTGATAGATGCATTCCATGCGAAAGGGCACACTAGGTGTTCAGATGCCACCTTTGTGAAGACCTACGCCAAGATGGATCCACGTTTAGAAGGTGTAAACTCGAGTGCTGCTGAGTGTGGTAATGGAGGCATGGGGAAGATTAGAAAATCAGTGAGTTATATGGGCCAGGAACATGCAATTCGATTCACGAGGGTCTTCTTGAGTGTGTGGAATAGGCTAAAGACGAGGAAAATGATGGGATTAGATTAATAGGGGAGCTCAAGGTTGGCCATTATTTGCCGATTATTTTTTTACTTATTTGTCACTTATTGGCATTTTGGCAGTAATTTTAGAATAAGTAAACAAAATAAGTAAACAAAAAGTGATGAATAATTCCAACCTTGAGACCCCCCACAACAAAAAGCAGGCAAAAAGTGGCTTTTTTTTTACTTTTTTTGACATTTCTCTGCCAAAATGAGAAATAAGTGAGAAATAAGTTACTTATTTCTGAAAAAGCAACCCCCCAGCTGCTTTTCCAGCTACTTATTTGCTTGATTATTCTGTCACTTATTTGAAATAAGTAGAGAAACAAGTAAGAAATAAGTAGCTAATAAGTAAAGAATAAGTAGAGGCTTGAGCGGACCTAATGTGACATTATATTGTGGCTGCGAAACATTGTTGGTGATTAGACACCAGTGACCGATAACTCACCAAGTACGATGGATTTATTATTGATGGTGTGGTAAAATGGTATCGCGAATGCTAAAGAAAGACTAAGGTTATAGAATAGTGTACGCGGCGGCTGCAAAACATTGTTGGTGATTACACACCGGTGACCAATAACTCACCAAGTACAATGGGATTTATTGTTGTACTGCCGATGCTAAAGAAAGACTAAGGGTATAGAGTAGTGTAGTGTACGCTGCGGCCAACCAAGAATGCCTGCTGAGCATGATGTGGCAGGTGGCACGTGGCACGTGATCTTAAGCACGTTACCATGAACTCCGTAAATGGTGAACCGACGCGGCTGACCGTCAAACTGGTTGGCAGACACCAAGTGTCTGATGATGGATGTGGTGAGTGATTACTCTTACATTGGTCAAGAGTGAATAGGTGAAGTATTACGATAAATCTTTTTGGCAGTGACCCAGTACAACTCAACTGAAATTGGTGGCCAGTCACCAAGTGTCGCGGCCACTACTCAGGTGGATGATCACCATACGATCGGTCCCTGGTAGGTGATAATCATCGAGGTATACATTGATAACACTGTACTGATAGTCACAATAGCTCATCAAGGTAAGCATTCCCCATAAGATGGATTGTTGGTAAGCGATGACCACTAAGCTCCAAGGTGGTGACCGAGCAGACAATGACAAAGAAACTTTTGGGTAATGAACCTCCGCGAAGTCTGTGAGCAGTGAAGGAGGACGATTCACTATAAAAACAGTGACCATGTACCACCTGTCATTATGAAGTGTTAGGTGATGATTCACTGCTAACTCGGCTTGTGGTGATTGGAGGGTACAACCCTAGAAAGTAGTGATTGTGCACCGCACGTCTTTATGCAGTGTTAGGTGACAAGTCACTGCTGATTTGCCTTTGGGTGATTAGAGGATACGACCTCAGAAAGTGGTGAGTGTGCACCATGCGACCTCATGGAGCGTTGAGTGACAAGTCACTACTGATTCGGTTTGGGGTAATTGGCAGATACAATCCTGGAAAGTGATGAGTGTGCACCAGGCGTCCTTATAAGGCGTTAAGTGATGGGTCTCTGCGGATTCGGTTTGTGGTGAGTGGAGGGTACACACCTTCAAAGTGGTGACTGTGCACCGTGCAGGCTTATGAAGCGTGAGGTGATGGGTCTCTGCTGACTCGGTCGGTGGTGAATAAATAGTACATACCTGGAAAGTGGTCAGTATGCACCGTGCATCCTTGTGAAAACTTTGGTGATGAGTCGCTGCGGATTCAGTCGGTGGTGAGGATACGCCAAGAAAGTGGTGATTGTGCACAGCGTGTGCTTATTATATTGAGGTGAAGCGTCACCCCCAAGCCAATTATGGGTAAAGGAATACTACTGACCTCCAAGGTGAAAGCTTATCACCAAGTGTCCAAATACACTCTTGGGTGACAGGCTGCTGAAGGTTGAGTTCATCGAAAATGAACACCATGTGGGTTGAATCGGGTGAGCAAGCACAGTGTTCTAGTCACTGAACATTCAGTTAGTGGTATATGGACACTCTTTACTTTGCATCAGGTGAGCGACCACTGAGAATCATTAAGCGTGCTCAGGTAAACCATCACCTCGAGCTTCATTGGTGGTGTTCGATAACAGTAAACCAGGAAATGGGTGAAGGGTGACCATCTGAATGGCATACGTAGATAGCGAGCAGTCAATACCCCCAGATATTCCATACTACTGTGGCATCCGTAGTTTAGTGGTATTGGTGCAGACACAATCTATTGGTGTTGATGATGATGAACGTAAGGGTTCGATTCTTGTAGATGGCTGTTTTTGCTTACCGTAGTGAGCCACTAGTTGGTGAACATAAGCCACTCACACTAAAACTGGTTATCGGGCACCAAGCCTACAAGTTGGACACAGTGAATACATCCCCATAGACTAAGTCGTTGGTGTCCAATGACTGTGCACTGCTAACCAGGTGAGTATGCACCTAGTGGCCAGCCCCTACGATATAGGTTAGTGGTGAGTGGAAACTATACTCTTTGTACGTGGTGACAGATCTGCGGGTGTTGTGATGGACAGTGTGGAGGACAATCACAGTAGAATGAGTTGATGGTGTTGATTCACCTTGATTGACACTGTGTCGTGCGGTGAGAGATTGCTCTGCACTGGATTAGTGGGGAATGAGGATCACTAAGGTCGACATTGGTCAAACATCACGGAGTGTATCAATATGAGGAAGCACGAACCTGGGAGATTTCTGGTAACAGGTAACCAACACCAGGACTTGGGGTGCACGGACACCAAACAGGCAGATATTGAGTACTTCCCCGGCATCTATGGTGGGAGACCAATAACCAGACAATAGCATTTCGACTGTGAGGGAGTGTCTGGTTGAGCGTTGCTTCGGTGACTGTGTTCCTACACTGTTTGACTTGGTGGTGAAATACTATATTGCTACGTGTTTGTACAACCTACGGTACGTGTTTGTACCGTATACGGGTCGTGTTGTTACCACTTAGAACGTCACGCCTATCTGAGAGGAACATGACAAATTCTGACGAAGGGTAACCTTGCTTTCTCAGCAAGGTAACCAGTTTATAGACCAGGGTCAGAGTACCCCCTGTTTGCAAACATCAGTACATCATCAGTTCTACCACCTGTTCAGTCACTATCAAGCTTGATTTTGGTGTTTCTGGCAGGTTTCCAGCACTGTTAGGTGTTGTAGCTTGCTGTAGCCTATTCTGGTAGAGAGTATCTCACAGTGATGACTAATCATCTGAAAAAGCTCAAAGCCTCCCTAACATCCCATCAGCAATGATAGGCTGGTCTGTCAGTATTGCATAACAAAACCGATTCCCCAGCAATTGAACCCATTGAGTCGTTTTCAGCAAGTCATTTTGATACTAAGAGTGAAAGGTTTACCCAAGGGGGGTGCAGCATCACAAAAAATTACACAGGGTACAATCAGAAATTTCGGCAGTGTCAGGGACCCTCCCTCCCTCCAAAAAAGGAAATTTCCCACCACGTGATGATTTAAAATTAGATTCCTGTACTCATTTCAACCATGTACCCTTATAAAACAGTGTATGATACATAGTTTTATTCCCTGGAGAGTTGAGCCTACCTGATATATTTTGGATGGTGATGCCTTGCTAACATGTGACATGTCTCCAGCCATGATGTCACAGACTCCAAGCTATGTCAAGCCATACTAGCTGTATGTGGAGAATTAGGAACCTAATTTTGAGTTTCTATTGCTGATTCAGTGGCTTTCATGTCTGTAACATTCACAAAATAGCAATTCAAGCTGACATATAATTATGAATTTTGGCTGGCTCAGGACCCCTCCCTCCCTAGTAGTGTTTGCCAGGGCTCGGCTCGGCCCGGTACCCTGGGATAGGGCTTGGCTTCATCGGGCCTGGGCTTATCAAATTTGAAGCCCGAGCCTAAGCCCCAAGCCCTAGCAGGGCCCGGCCTGGCTTGGGCTTTGCCCAGGGCCTGTATAAAAATTACATAATACCTTTTTACTCGAAAAGGCCAATGGAAATATGCAGATTCATGTAAATAAAATTTATTCTAAACCTCCTTGTGCTGTATCCAGAGTACCATGCTACAAATTAAGGTCTGCTGTAACAACAATTAGTGCATCGCAGTTGGAAAAGAGTACCGAGGCCTGAGAAAATAACAAAACATTAGTAAACTATCCATTTGCAGATGCATTCTGTCAAAATTGGGTGTCACTCGGCAAGCTCAGACCCCAGTATATAGAGTGTATACAAGCCCTAGGCCTGTAGGGCTTTGCCCCAGGGCTTCAGGCTTCCAAAATTGAAGCCCGAGCCTAAGCCTTCCCAGGCCGTGATGTTAGGCTCGGCTTAGGCTCGGCTTTTCAGGGCCTGGCTCGGCTCGGCTTCAGGCTTGAGCCGAGCCCTGGCAAACACTACTCCCTAGACCCTGTGTCATGTGCTGCAATGCCGCACCCCCCTTGGGTTTACCTTCGACTTGCCCTTCTTCTGGGATTTGCTTAGTGATGATCCGATTCCTGGCCCTGAAGAGATCTGTGGGTTGGATAGACAATGGTTGACTTGCAAAGCACCTTCAAAAAAGCACAGAAATGACTCAGTGCATCCTACATTGGCTTGTAGTATCAACAATGTAGTATTCTAGTATATGTCTACATCAGTAATGCTTGTCATGCCTTGCTCAAGGTAAAAAAAGGCAAAAAAGGCCAGAAAGTGGCAAGCTGACAAGGTAGGTTCGA
>QLOY01005391.1:0-41043 GCA_003313965.1 Megacollybia marginata
CCACAAGCTGATATAGGTAGCCTAGAGTCCTCAAGCCAAGGTAGCAGTTTTTCCTGATGATGGAGATTGCAAAGGCAATGTCTGGTCGTGTAGCAATGGCAACGTAGGCTACAGCACCGAGAATGTTAATGTATGGTATTGACTGCATCTCCTCCCATTCCTCACGTGTTTTGGGTGACATTGAAGCAGAAAGTTTTACTGAAGGATCAAGGGGTGTTAGGACAGGATTGCAATCAGCCATGCCTGCACGTTCAAGGACATCCAGGATGTACTGCCATTGTGATAAGGTGAGTGTTTGCTTTTCACGGTTTCGCTGTACCTCGACACCTAGCAGGAACGAAGTTGGTCCGAGGTCTCGTAGCTTGAAATGCTTCTGTAGCCCTTCAATTACCTTGTCAATGTCAGTTTTCGACTTCGCTGCTATGGTCATATTGTCAACAAAGACAGGGATGATAATTCGAGCATTGCCACCCTTGTATACCCACACACTGTGTTCGCATTAAACTCGAGTATACCCTATGCTGGATAGGACTTCATGCAGCTTCTCATGCCACTGCCTTCCTGCTTGTTTGAGACCGTAGAGAGACTTCTTGAGATGCATGGCCCAAGTCTTGTCTTTGGTCTGGAACCCTTCAGGTTGTTCCATGTAGACTTCCTCGTTTAGATCACCATTCAAGAAGGCTGAGGATATGTCGACACTGTGTAGCTCAAGGTCCTCTAGTGCTGCAAGAGCGAGAATCATGTGGAGTGTCGCCCACTTTGGAGTAGGTGAGAAGGTTTCTGTAAAGTCAAAACCTGGACATTGTGAGTACCCCTTTGCTACCAGTCGTGCCTTGTATCACTCAATAGATCTGTCTGTGTTGCATTTCAGCTTGAATACCCAGCAGGATCCAATAGCTTTAGGACCAGGTGGCAGCTGAACGAGTTCAAAAACTCCATGGTCAACTAGAGTGTTCAGCTCTTCAGTGGCTGCTTGGTGCCACTTTTCAGCCTCTGATTCAGGATAGGCCATGGCTTCAGCAAATGTCTTGGGTTCATTACCTGGGGAGACGGAAGCATTCATAGCACATTGAGCAGCTACATTGAATGCAAATTCCAGGGCTTCTGGTATGGTGAAGTAGTCTTCATCTTCGCCTACAAAGGCAATGCCCACCATGATTGCTTCATCAGCAAGGTACGCCATGTGTCCCGCTTCTAACTCTGCTTCTGTCAGTTCCGGGCTTGTCTCTGATGGTTGAGGAGGCAGCTCTGCTGGATGCCAGGTACCCTGATAGTTCCATGGTGGTTTTGGAGCCCGACAGAATCCTCTGCCTGTATCAGGTTCGGGGATGATCAGACCATCACGTCCGAACTTTGGTTCAAATTTTGCACGAAGTGGGCTTGCTGGTTCTGGTGTAGGTAAAGTAGGTGGAGTTGATGGTAAGCTTGGAAGTGGTGTCAGTGGAGATAATGGAGGTGTATTGGTTTCTGGGAGTTGAGGAGATTTTGGATCAGGTGTTGGAGTATGTGATGTGGATGATGTGGTATTGTCGTCTGTGGTGGCCCCCCCTCGACGGACCACATCAGGAATTGTGACAGATTGGGAAGGTTTTATGGTTGAAGACTCTGGTACTAGAGAAATAAATGGGTCTGATGTCTTGGTTGTGTTGTCTAGGAAGTAATGCTCATCAAATTGAGCATGGCTAGACTCTACTGTCTGGTTAGTAGAGGGGTCCCAAAAGATGTAAGTACCAAGAGGTTTTTCTTCTGCATAACCAATAAAGATACACTTTCGTGTGTGAGATTGAAATGCCTTTTGGTTCTGTTTGCAGACAAAGACATATGCAAGACAGCCAAAGACACGGAAGTGGTTGACTGATGGTTTGCTTCCAGTCCACTCAGTGAATGGTGTGGTATCTGGGAAGAGTGAGGTAGGACACCGATTCCGTACATAGACAAATGCCAAGACTGCATGGCCCCAGAAAGACGGCAGCAGTTTAGACTCTTGTAGCATTGCCCCTGCCCCTTCAATGATGGTGCAATTTGCCTTTTCTGTCACTCCATTCTGATGTGACTCCTCTGTTTCTGTGTGTTGCCGCTGTATTCCGTGCTCAGCACAGAAATCATTGAACTCTGTTCCAATGTATTCTCCTCCTTTGTCATCCTGGAATGCCATAATCTTTAGACCAGTGTTTGCTACTTCAGCTCGTGCCTTAAAGTGTTTAAAGGCTTGCAGAGCTTGAGCTTTGGTCTTCAGGAGATAGACCCCCCAGAATCGACATGCATCACATATGAAGGTTATTCAGTAACGGTATCTCTCACGCATTGGAACTGGCATAGGCCCCTTAAGGTCAGAGTAGATTAGAGCTAGTTTGACCTTGAGTGGGATGTGTGGTATTTGAGGAACATTCCGACAATGTTGCTTTCCAGCAAGACATGGTTCGCAGATGGGGTCAGGAGCTGAAGTATCCTCAATGTGTATCCCATCTACCAAGTTGTGTGAGATCATTCTTTGAATGGTAGAGTGGGCAAAGTGTCCACACCGACGATGCCAGAGTTCAAGGTTGAATGGACATGTACTGGCAACATTGGCAACAGTAGCTTCAGATAGAGGAGGTTGAATTCTTGTTCTCCCATTTAGATAGCCAACATTGTTGTTATTGATGGTCGCATTGAAACAGAGTTTTCTGGCTTGTTTGAAATTGAGTGTAGAACCCTTCCCATCAATTTCAAATCCCTTTTCGCGCATAAGGTGAAATGGAGAGAGAAGATTATTTCGAAGTGCAGGAACATGAAGAACATCATAGAATTCAACAGGTGTAGACGAAGGCTCCCCCTCAATCTTAGGCTCAAAGATCACTGATCCCATCCCTTCTGAGTAGATTACCGAATGGTCTGCAAGGCAAATTGGGACCACAAAGGGGCTGTACAGCCTAAACCATTTTCGATGTGGTGTCATGCTGCGAGACGCACCTGTATCGGTATTCCAGTCAGAAGAAGTTGGAGATGAAGGATCTATACTCGCTTGACTGGCTGTCTCCTCAGCAACATTAGCCTTTGGCTTTGGATTCCTAGGCTTGACAGCTCTGGCCTGGTCACACTGCTGTGAGTTCTTCTTGGTGTAGCAGTCATCTTCTATGTGGCCCAGACGTCCACACCAACCACATTTGAGTATTGCAGGTGGAGGTGGAGGTAGAGCTGTCACCTTCATTGCAGTTGCCATCGTAGGAGTTTGTTGTCTAAAGAGGCGCTGGTTCTCCTCATTATGGAAGGCAGCCGTGAGAGCGGAGAGGGAGAGTTTGTCGAGCAAAGAAAAGGGACGAGACAAAATTACTGTAATCTTCAGGGAGAGCACGGATCAGAGCCATGCATTGGAGTTCTTCCTCGAGCTGTGATAGGCCAAAGTGGCTGGGGCGGAGAGCTTTGATGCTGCTCATTTGCTTCGAGACCCTGGAGACAAGGTCTGATCCTCCTCTTTGCGGATGTTGAAGAATTTTTCATAGGCAGCAAAGTGGGGAGCTGGTTTCCGTTGTTGATGATGAGCAGCGAGCTTGTCCCAGATTGCTTCGGGATCATTGCGCACGTCATTGATGAGCTCTTTTTGAGAATCATCGATAATGAGGAAGAGTGTCCCGGCTGCAGAGTCCTGGGTTTCATGCCAGTCGCGCCAGTCAGCAAGTTCTTGGCAAGTGGGTTTTTCTGGATCTGCATGTTCAGGCTCAGGGTACTTTCCAATGGTAACAAGCCATTCGCGTCGAGTTTTGAGTAGCGCTTCAGCGTTGGGTGCCCATTCGGCATAGTTGCTTGGGTTCCCTGTCAGGTCCGAGAAGTTCTTCTTCGTGGCGTCGAAGCCTGTCATTTTTGACAGAGAGAAGTGCAGGGTATGCTGATGATGTACATAGTGAATGCAACGCAAGTGTGTCAACACAAGATCCGATAAATTTTCACCAAAACACGGGGCCCATAACCTGTTAAAATAGCAGGTAGTTGGAGCGCAGGGAGTGATTAACGGAACCTGGTAAACGAGACAACGGTTGGATTGAAGTTAAGATAACTAGAATATATACATACCTGGTAAACAAGACAACAGTTGGATTGAAGTAACCGTCACTCGGTTTACCAGTTTCTGTACCATGCTTAATAATAACTCCTTCTAATAACTCCTTCTTGCCTCCAGCCTCGACATCCATATACTATTGTGTGCAATATCGTTGACGTTCGCTCTTACAGGCATTCAACAGCTTGAATATCGAGGACAGTAAACACATAACCCGTATGACCGAGGTGGCTTTAAACGATAGTGCTGGTTCGCATTCACTACTCAATGGGATTAGTCTATGTAGCTATGAAGCAGATTGCATATCTCACAACATTCTTTCTCCTGGCGACATTCATAGCCGTATGTCTTCAACCGAGCTTGTAGCACTGGTCTAACTTTTGCTGTAGAGTGTCTTTGGCATGAATGTTGACGTCGGTGAAACAATATAGATGGCACGCTCGGCCACTATTTCGCCGCTACGATCCCTGCTGCTGAAGGATCCTCCGTGACTGTTAACGTTCCGACTGCCATCAAACCCATACGCATTGTACGATTCGACCACGGTTCTGACAACGAAATGCACAATACGACACTAATATCGGCACTCTTCGTAACCGCTTTCTTGGCCAGCATCGGTGTAGAGGCGAAGGTCACGCAGAGCAGCTCAGAAAGCAGCTTGAGAAGAGCCGTCTTGCTGCCATTAGCAAGACAACTTGGCCAGCAGGTATACCGAAAGACACGAAGAAATTTCTGACGTATCGCGAGGAGACAATAGTTCTTGATGAGTTGATGAGTAGTGGTGGAGAAAACTACCCCCGATACACGACGCTTTTGGATGAGCTGCCAGTGGTGCTGCGGCCTGTGACTTTAACTAAATCAAAACGGCCACTTTGCGGTGAAGTATGGGTCGCCTACAGGAGGGCGGTCTCATGGCGGGTAGCAAGTATCAGCAAGCCGACTGCTGTAGCGCTGGAAATCATGACCGAAAGGAAACCGAATGAAGCTGCTTGAAATCTCTTGAAGTAGTAACATCAGAAGGCAAAATGTAGCCCCGGGATTGGACACTGGTCTCCTCTTCAAACCAATGATGGGGTGAAGAAAGGTGCAAGAGGCATACAAGATATTACATTGCCCGACTTGGAACGACAAGGATCAAGCAAGTTGTAATGCATGCAGCGTCTGAATGCAGTTCAATATGGGTCTTATTAGAAAGTATGCCGCAGTATAGCCAGGTAAGACTCTTCCTATGGCCACAATATGAAGACGGCTCCAATCCTTTGATAGAGCAGAAAAAAATTCCGTTCAGAGTACGAATGACAGACAAGCGTTGACAAACAGTCACCAACAGACCAAAAAGAAAGCCAGCCTGAGCCTTCTATCCGCCGTTCGCAACCTAAGGTAAGTGAAGAAGGGGTAGCATGCGGAGACATTAATTATACAGACTGGTGACTGGAGCGAAACAAAAACATATCAAGTTCCATTGATAGGAAGCACAAGCAAAACCTGCATTCAATAACTACTCGGAACGTGCCGAGAGTGATCACGCTGTAAATCCGCCTTGTCATATTGAGCACCGTACCTGTCGGTAGTGAGCCTTCGAATGAAGTTCTTCATGGTTCTCGACGCCAACTTTACTGGCCATTTCACAAGCTCAGGAGAGCTGACTGACAAGAAATCTTTTATCTGCCATGATCATTCCTCGTGTGGCTCGTATGTCTCTGACGCCGGTGCACATTTACTGAAACTGGTTGGATGCCTGCCTTGTCATCTTCTTGAGCGTCGTACCTAGTGAGCCTTCGAACGAGATTCTTCATGGTTCTCGACGCCAACTTTACTGGCCATTTCACAAGTTCAGGGAGAGCCGACTGACAAGAAATCTTTTATCTGCCATGATCATTCCTCATATAACTCGACGCCGGTGCACATCTACTAAAACTGGTTGGAAGTGAGCCTTCGAATGAGGTTCTTCATGGTTCTCGACGCCAATTTTACTGACCATTTCACAAGCTTAGGGGGACTCAGCTGACTGACAAGAAATATTTTTTCTGCCATGATCATTCCTCACGTCTCTGACGCCGGTGCACGTTTACTGAAACTGGTTGGAAGTGAGCCTTCAAACGAGGTTCTTCATGGTTCTCGACGCCAATTTCACTGGCCATTTCACAAGCTCTGGAAGAGCTGACTGACAAGAAATCTTTTATCTGCCATGATCATTCCTCATGTGGCTCGTACGTCTGTGACGCCAGTGCACGTTTACTGAAACTGGTTGGAAGTGAGCCTTCGAATGAGGTTCTTCATGGTTCCCGACGCCAATTTTACTGGCCATTGCCATTTCACAAGCTCAGGGACTCGGAGCTCAGGGAGAGCTGACTGACAAGAAATCTTTCTTCTGCCATGATCATTCCTCATGTGGCTCGTACGTCTCTACGCATGGTTATAATATGGCACTATTAAAGCTGAAGACAACGCCTTCATATTATCCACTTCTCAGCTCCGAGTCGCTCTCCACACATCTTGTAACGTACAATGTCTACCATCAGCCAATTTGACACCCAAAGTGTCCGCGTCTGGAACAAGCCTCAGCCTGACACCTTCGCTCAGGTCAACTTTCCTAGTCCATTCGTCGCCCCTCCTCGCCTTCCCCATGGGATCCGTCAGCTCGATGTAGACAAAAGCGCCAACATCCGTGTCAAAGCAACGATCGAGAACATCTCCAATGCTTCTGGTGTCTACCACATCACCTCTTGGGCTGACACTACTCTTTACAGCGGCATTGTTGACTCGCTCAATCTTGCTCCTGCCAACTTGGAGTTCTTGACCGGAGAGCACATCCGCAACTTGATTGCGGACCCCAAAGCCCCTGCCTCCGTGCGCATCAACTTTCAGCGCCCTTTCGTTACCCCTCCCAAGGTCGTCGTCTTCTTCAACTACATTGATCTCGACAAGAACCACAACTGGCGTCTCAAAACAACCGCCAGCGACATCGATGTAAACGGGTTCACGCTCAATATCGAGACGTGGAGTGACACAATACTTTATGCCGCGCAGGCATGTTGGATCGCCTATCCCGAAGACCGCGAGCACATCTTTAGCACCTCGGTCAATACGCAGGATGTTCGACCTTGGGACAAGCCTCAGCTCCAACAAAACAGAAGTATCGGCTATGAAAACACTAACTTCTGGAAGAAGCCGAACGTTTTCGTGGCTTTGAACGAGTTCGACATCAATTGCGGGGCCAATTTCCGTCTCAAGGCCTACGTCGATAATGTCACTCAGAGTGGATTGACCTGGTATATTGATGCTTGGGCCGATACTGTTCTTTACTCTGCCGGTGCCACCATCATCGCTGTCAACTAATTGTCGGTTTCTTGTCTGGTACGCTGATTTTCTCCTGGCTGCCAAGGCATGTTAATCTTACCTTTGTGTAGAAACGTCCGAGTCGGTGTCTCCCGACTCTTTCGTGAACCGTGTATGTGTTGCTGCTTTCCCCGTGTGTTTTCTTATCCCAAAATTATAAAACTCAAAATTTGTACCAGTTCCTCTTTATCATCTTTCTTTGAAATGTGTTGCATCTATTTTCGGTTTCTGATCTGTTCTCGAGCGTAGGTCATACTGTGTTTATGTCCTTGTACTATCAATGTCGTTTGGATTTGTCGGATTGCAAGTATACGAACTGTACTTCTCCGAATGAGTGCAGCCTGCCAGGCAGGATATGACAACCTTCGTGAACGCTCAACTTTCAAGACAACGAACTACAATTGCAACATTCTGAGGATCTAACATGACCGACGTGACCGCAACTCAGTTTTGCTTCTTCAGTCCGTATCTCGATACTGTATATATACCATAGAGAAAGCAACGAATCATGCCTTTTTGTACAGGAGGGCGGTCTCATGGTGGGTAGCAGGTATCAGCAAGCCGACTGCTGTAGCGCTGTTGCAAATCATGACCGAAAAGAAACCGGATGAAGCTGCTTGAAGTCTCTTGAAGTAGTAACATCAGAAGGCAGAATAATTCCGGGATTGGACACTTGTTTCCTCTTCAAACCAATGATGCGGTGCAGAAAGGTGCAAGAGGCATACACGATATTACATTGCCCGACTTGGAACGGGAAGGACTGAGCAAGTTGTGGTGCGTCTGAGTGCAGTTTCTTGTTGCTTATTAGGAAGCATGCCGCAGTATAGCCAGGTAAGACTCTTCCTATGGCCACAATATGAAGACGACTCCAATCCATTGATGGAGTAGAAAAAATTCCGTTCAAAGTACAAAGGACAGACAAACAGTCACCAACAGACCAGAGAGAAAGCCAACAGCCTGCTTGCTTGAAATATACATTTATAACAGTTATAGCTTGGAGTCGCTATCCATTCATCCATCCATCCGCAACCGAAGTCCAAGTAAAGTAAGTGAAGAAGGGGGTAACACGCGGAGACATTAATTATCTAGACTGTGACGAGTCGGACTGGAGCGAAACAAAAACATATCAAGTTCCACTGATAGCAAGCACAAGCAAAACTTGCTTCTGAACAACTGCATTCAATAACAACTCGGAACGTGCTGGGAGCGATCATGTCGGTTCCAATGACGTGGCGCAGAGTCGTTGCTAATTCTAAACGAGCGCGTAAGCTAGAAGGTGCATACCAAATGCCTCTTACCTGCAGCTGGGCCAAGACATGACAGGAGGACAATAAGAATAGGCGAAACTAGGACGTGGAGTGTATCCTCTAGGATATGGTCCGTGAGGATGATAGCAAACATCGAACGAATATGCGAGGTGGTCTTGATGAGGCCTTGGGAATCTGAAGGGGAGAGGAGATCTGAAAGAATGGTCCGTCACACTTGCGGAGCCGTGATGCTCATAGTCCATCTTGTCCTCTCTGCCAGAGAAATAGCCAGAAACTTGAGGTGGACTAGGACGCTGGAGATATTCCACTTTGATCTTGTAATTTGCATAACACTGTCCTTGCAGATTTTCCTTCGCTTCCTGAGCCCCTTCGATAGAAGAGTATTCCACTACTACAGATGTTGTTTCTTTGCTGGAAGGTATATCGAGTTCGAGTTTCTTGAGCTGACCATAAGGGTAAAAGAGCGGCCTCAAATCGGATTGTTCAGAAAACAGCAGAGTGGGCAAATTCGAAACTCGGATGATCGAGGAAGGAAGCAAAGACACTGTCAGAGAAGCAATATCAGACTGGGTCGGGTCTACAGGGGGGACTGGAGGGCTGGAAAAAGGGACTTTATCAGAGCCATCGGGCGAGACGACACGAGGAAGTCGAGAATCGAAAACCGTTGCGCGATCTCCACCGTCTAGGAAACCTAAACTGGCTCAGCAAACGCCATGCAGAAAAGCAAAGAGCTACCTTTAGAGCGCTGAACTATAGCCCAGGATATGTCGATGGTATGTCCTCTAAAAGGTATATGTGAGGGAGGAAAAGATGCGACAGTCTCCTTACTTGATCTGGGTACGAGTGAGGGCCATCATTGCTTTCTTCGCAGCATCGTGGTTTGCCATTACGACAAATCCACGACGACGTGAAGCATTGTCCACGGTAGCAAGAAGCACTTGCTTGAGTGAGACGAGGATTAGCTACATCTAAAGCGTACCACAATGAGAGACGGGACCATACTGAGAGAAAATATGCGCGAATTCACTCCTATTATAAATACATCAGAGTTAAATGGCGACCATTATGGATTTCTTACTTTGTCAAATCATAAGGAAGTCCAAGAACGTAAAGGTTGCGACGACCGTCTTGCGGTTTGACTTCCGGCGATGAGTCGGGAGCATCAGGAGCATCAGGGATAGACGTGACGACGCTAGGAAGATATAGGCGTATACACGCAACTGTAAAGTAACATACAGAAAATGTTCGTTGATTTTGTAACCCGACATGCACAAGGCCTTCCTATAGATACCGTTGTTTCGAGGTCAGTGAACGAGGAAAAACCTACTTTGCTGCGTCACGAGTGACGAATGATACCACCAAATGACTTCCGGAGGAGTCTGTCATTTCCGAAGAGCTTCGAACATCGCCTTGACAAGGTCAGCTTAGATCACGAATCAAAGAAAGATACTGACCGACTAGCGTGTTAAACAGCGCTACTACTTCCCGCCGGTTGACTAGGCCCTCAATAAGCCCGGCGTTGGAGAGAAAGGGCGCTCACCATGCAAGGGAATGTTCTCGACTTTAACAGCGTGCTTGGGGCAAGCCATGTCGTATTGTATGTTATTATAAGGGATCGCGGTACAACCTATTGCATGCAAGAAAAGCAGAATCGAATAAGCAAGAAGACGAAGGCAAGAGGCAAGAAGGCAAGGTGGGAAAAATCTGCGGTCAGTTTTAGTAGCACGTGTCTTATGTCATCATTGCCACAGACGCGTTTTCAACTGTGACGCGCTGCAATGCCTCGACCACTATGCTTGCTCTCCTTGCCCACTCAGATTCAGTCAGCTTTAAGTAAAGCCGGATACGAATATGTAGACGATATTAAACACATGTCTGCTCAAGAGCTGGCCACAGGTTGACTAACTTCTGTTTTTGCAGGCTGATACTCACCCAGGCTTGCTCGTCACGGCACTAGGCCTGAAAATTTCTGTCTCTGACTCGCAAATTCTTAATTCTGTTTTATTTCAAACTCCAGCATCTACTCCGGCGCTGCAGTCTCTGACCCAAAGCGCAGCTTCGATGGTCAAGACACAGGGCATATCTTCGGGGGCGCCTCCAGTGGATGACCTATTGGCAGGAGAATTTTCGCGTGGAAACATATTGGAAATATCTGGCCCTCCAGGATCGTGCAAAGACCGAATAGCCATAAATTTTGTCAGATCTTTTCTTGAGCTCAACGAGAAGGTTCTTTTCATAGGTAAGGCTAACAGCAGGTAAAAATCAAAAGAGATCGAATTCTGTACAGATCTGCAGAACATGACTTGTCCAGCGTTACTCAAAGATGAACTCGAAGGTCTGTCACAACTAGTTTTCTTGCGGCGTACTGACCATAATGACCCAGCCAGCAAAATGGAACTCGTCTCGTTCGCGAAACTACATACGCTTCCGGAACTCATGATCTTCATCCGCAACCTACCGACCTTCCTCGCTGCTAATTCAAAGGTATGCATTTACGATCGGAAAAGCTGCTGATGTCCGTTATAGACATCTTTGCTTGTTCTGAACTCGATATCATTCCCTTTCCAAGCTCCGGAAATATCAAGAGTATCCAAAAATACGTCTCTGGATCAGATCAAGAAAGTTTTGGCCCGGGTTTGTAACGCCTTCAAGTTAACCGTAAGGATCTTTTACCTTTACAATATATCCAACGAACGCCTTTTATTATTTAGGTCGTCCTGACGTCTCAGCTTGCTGTCAAGATCTTGGATTCCAATGGAAGGCCAGGAAATTTCGACACTGGTGGTCACGGCGTTATGGGTCCTGCACTAGGTTAGGTGTTATGCTTGTAGGATTTTGATTCTTATGGTGTCCAGGTGTCAGACATCTGCCTGCGGGACTAAGCTATCGTATTATTGTCGCGCCAGACTCGCTAACGACAGGGTACGCGACCGGGATCCAATGTTGACTTGGTACCTGATCCTTCTTAGAACGATTCTTCTTCATTCGACGCCAATCACGAAGAAGGGGAAGAATGTGAAATCGGGACAGCGTTACTGTCTGGTGAGCTCTGAGCGATGTCATTCTGTGTGCTGCTCACCCGAATAAGGTCGGCAAAGGAGCCCGCCAACAAATTCTAGGGTGGTCCTCAAACGGGGCATCTCCGGCTGTAGCGCCATATCTTAGCCATACCGGTGCTGTGTGAGATATCAGGAAGATTGACGGCAGCTATATTTGTGACCGCTGTACAGCTGCTAAAAATAGTACTGTGACAATTGACTTCAACCCACCAACCATCTCAAGGCCTGAATATTGTAATACCGGGAACTACGTGTTTCCTGCGTATCATCTCAGCTTGTGATCATGAATGGATCAGATCGAGTCTCTGGTAGTTAACGCAGCGGTTACGCTGTGCAACCAGCGACTGTGGCACTGTGGATCCGCACATTATTTCTTCCGTTCCGAGGTTGCCCTCTACTTCGATGTATTCACTCTTTCTTAATGGACTACTGCCCGCTTTTTTGGTGTACTCTAACTATGCTGTCGCTCATTTCGTACAGCTGACATCGTAGTGGGTTCATGGACTCTTCCGTCAAGTCTGGAGCTAATGTTGTAATGTAGTTGCAGCTATGGGAAGGTTCTGTGCAGTTACCTCGAATAACGCTGTACTGATCTTTTTTAGCCATCTTTTACTCTAGATTCAGGACAACAGTTGGTCGGTTTGAATGTCTCCGTCTCAAATGGCAGTGTACGTGGTGTTGCGTGCGTAGATAATTTGCACCCATCGCCTTCAAGTTCCTACTAAGGCTCTACCTTAGCTCGCTCATCAGTGAGCTACCTATTCGTAGCATTGACAAATCTTGATTCGCGGTTGATCCACAGAGACACGACTGATTATTGACATGAACTCCATGCACAGTTCTGCTTCTGTGTTCAGGTGTGGCTTTCAATTGCCTCTAGCTCGTCTAAGTCAGTCAAGCTGCGACCCCGTTATACCCGTTTCGTTCAGGTATGTTCAGACGCTAAATGCCTTCTAATACACACCAGAGACAAGTTTTTCCTATGGATGCTCATCTATACCTCTTTGTGGGCCGTCAATTAACCGCTATAATCATCTAACACAGGCGAACAGCTTACGGAAACTGTTACGGAGTCAAATCGATATTTTGCAATGTCAATAATGCACGTTACATATTCGCTATCAGAAGACTGCTGATAGCGTTTTAGGCTTCAATCTCGGTGATATTCTGTCCGTGAGTTCTGCCTTCGGGATCTATAGACATTGTTCATAAGTCTGGGACTCTAGCCATGCCACCGAGTCGTCCGAAATCCAGCGAGTCGCCCATACGAGTACCACGGCATTTTCCGCCTCTCCTTCACTCGTTATGCAATCTCTTCTCGCGCGAGCACCCCCGTTAATGTCGAAGGTGTCCATCCTTGCCATTATCATTGCCTCATCTGCAGGAGGTGGAGCATTGCTCTTGCTGATCGTTCTGGCGTTTGTGTACAGGCGTAAAGTACGACAACGCTTGCGTCAAAAAGACAGGATGCAGGAGATGGGTCAGGTGAATGGAAGCGAGAGCATCAGAGCGACGACGTCGACATCGATGCCAACGAGCCCACCCCGCACACCACGCTCATCGCGACCTAGGGTCAGCAGTACGAGCAGCAGTAGGTCGCGTCGAAAAAACAAGGACCAGTTCCGATTGATGATCTCCGCTCCTTTAAACGTCGCTCCTTACTCGTCAACCACAGGACCAATCATACCAACTCATCAGAGGAGTGCATCCTTGTATAGTCAGCGAAGTCGGAGGACATTTCAGAGTTCGCAAAGTCTCAAATCTCCTAGCTCGTCCTCCTCTCGTGTTCCTAGATCTGGCCTTCCAACTTCCTCACGTTATCTTCCACTTGGGCTTCCCTCGTCGCCCCGCGATCTCAGACCGACCATTTCGAGACAGAGGAGTTTGCCAAGGTTACCAAGCCAATCTACTGGTGAGAGGGGAATCCCGATGGCGAGCAAGGCTGCACGGACTGAGGAAGATTTAGATGAACTTGAGTATGTTAGTGTTTGGGAGGACTAGTGGCTAGGACTGAGTCGTTGAACGAACTTTGCTTACAATGACAATGACAGTTGTATCAACATAGGTTTTTATTGTAATAAACGTATGATACATAAATTGTGTGGGCCTCATATTCAGGCTAGAAGATGTAAGCTACAAATATCGAAAGCTACTATCATAGTCAGGTTCAATGAATGACTGAATAAATATCATGAATGTGTCATGATGTATTTATCTTTTTCACGTTGATTCTTTCCATCTAATAAACGTATATCAGTCGACCAATACACATGGAACAAGAGACTTACGAAAAACGAGACTAGCAAGCAAGCACCACCGAGAGCAGCTGGCAGTATGAAAGCTTTATCGATGGAGTTTGCATATGCTTCGAGAACCCCCGGAAGCTGAGATGGTGGGATCACCTGTCGAAGCTGAGTAGCACCAATCCCAAGCACCAGGCGAGGATCTAATGATGGTGCATACTTGGGTAGACAGTCCAACAGAGTGTTGCTGAATATAGTTTGCCCTATTGACACGCCTAGCGCACCACCTAAGCTGTTGAAGAATATCGCAAGGGAAGCTAGCCAAAATAAGCCCAATCAGAGTCAGAATGAACAAGACTTACTTCCGATAGGTGTATCGTTCCCAGCGAGCACAGCTTGTACAGCAAAGACGGGTATCTGTACCCCAGGCGCCACCCCCACACCAGCGAGAATTTGATATCCTATCCACTTTCCTTCCGAAGTGTTCACGCCCAAGGTGGCCAGTGTGCCCGCGCCAGCAACGAAAATAGCAGTGCTGATCCATAGAAACTCTGCAAATGTACCCGTAGCTGTCATTGCCGCTCCGATGACGATATTGGTTAGAGCGACGGAAACCACACGTGGTATAGTGCGGACGCCGGAACCGACGGCGGAAGTGCCTTTGACTGCTTGGAAGTAGAACGGTAGGTAGTATATGTGTCTGAAAAATTGAGTATCTGAACGATAACAGAGAAATGGACCCGCTTACATATAATAGGCCATGCCGAACATGAACGAGTATATTGCACTGACCAGAACTGTCCTCCTTGTCATGATCGAAGGTGGAATCGTTGCGAATTGCTGTCTCCAAATCTGTATCACAACGAAAACCGCAATACTAAGTCCACAGCCAATGAAGAGACCCCAGATCCGCGGGGAACTCCATGAGTAGTTGATACCGCCCCATTGAAGGGCCAGAAGGAGGCAAGTAACACCGCCCACTAGGAACACAGCACCCAAGAAGTCGATTTGGGAAATCTTTTGTCCGAAACTGAGTTGTCGACTGGATTCGGATTTTCGATCAGGCATTGTGAAGAAGCAGGCGACCGCTAAAAATGCAAGTCCACCAAAAGGGAGGTTGATCCAAAAGCACCTGTGACACGGTGAGAAACAAATAGAGTAGAAGGCACTACACCAACCATCTCCATGATACTTTGTCTGTAAATACCCCGCCGAGTAGCGGACCGCAGATCGCAGCAACACCGAACATGCTGGCAATGCTACCGACGTACACTGCTCTGCGTTCGATCGGAACGCAGACAGCTATCATACTGAGTGCACCAGAGAATAAACCAGCAGCACCTAGTCCTGCCACAGCTCGTCCAACGATTAACACAGCTGAACTAACTGCAGTGGCGCATATAACGGAGCCAACTGAATTAGGTTTTAGTAGATAGATGGTGTGAGAGGTTGTTATTACCTTCAAAAAGTACAAGAGCGAATAGGAAAATATATTTGAGATTGAAATTGGCGTAAATTATGCCAAAGGAAGGTTGCAAGGAAGTAGAGGTGAGCAGGTATGCAGATCCATACCATCCAACATCATCTAAGGAATTGAAAACGGATGTTATTCTTGGTATAGCGGTAGCTGGATTGAAAATTATTCGGAACGGTCTGAAGTCGAGATTAGTCTTACCTATGATGGTATTATCTAGCGCAACCTATGAAAATGCTGTGAGATGCAAAAGAGAATCTTATTTGACCTACCATAAAACACGCGAGACACAGTCCAACGGTGATCGGTAGCAATCTAGACAGTGAGGGATATTCAACAGAAGCAGTGTCTGGGTTTTCTGTTTCTTTGTTCCGAGCATGATCTCCGCCGTCAATATGTAAGGTGGATGCGCTCGCAACGGTGGTGGTGATGGGATATTTGAACTTTGAGGGAGACACCATTGAGAACGATGAGGTGGACACAGCCAGATACCATGATATTTCAAGTATTTATGTCAAGGCCAAACATGATGCCAGCGGCTGTACCAAGCGGAACGGCTCTACCGAGTTGACGAGTAGTGACGACTACCTCAGCTGTCAAACACCAAATATGGTAGCGGCATAACAGTCCGTAGTCTAACGTTATGAGTTATAATGACTTGCGTATTCAAATTTAGAGCCTTGCCGTATTCGATGACTTGGCGTCGGTAGGCGTCGGTTCAACCGCGTTACAGTCATGTGATCAATTGAATTCCCTGTGGATAATCCTGCCACTGGATACACATATCATCTGTTGGATAGGAGACAACTTGAAGCTATTGATTCAAATGGATGGTGCTTACATGATCCTTGATGTGCGGCTGAACCTGTGCCTGTAAAAATCAACTGTGACAGCACAAGTCAGTAACTTACAAGTTTACAAGTTGGCACCACAGCTTTGTGAAGATCTATGCATTCTAACACTTCAACTGGGTCCTATGCTTAGAGGCTATACACTGGAGCAGTGTCAAGTATTCGCTAGGATTTTCACTTGAAGACGGTTTGCTGAGGACCGGCCAGTCACGCTGCTTCACGCTGAGAGAAGCAACTTGAAGCCATGTGACGGGAATAGTGCTCTGCGTCATGAAGAACATAGAAATCGTCGACTTTGAACCTTTTCTCGATGGCTCTAACAAGGAAGATGTAGCGAATGCAATTCTGCAATCGTTCCAAGAGGTTGGCTTTGTGTATCTACTCGGTCACGGTCTTCCCCAAGCAAAGATCGACGATATGTTATCCTGGGTTGGCGTCTTTTAATCTGGTCTCTTGTACTGAGGGTATGCTCAGTCTAAACGTTTCTTCAACATGCCCATGGAGGACAAACAAAAGTCACCTCATCCTCCTTCCGGGGCCCATCACAGAGGTTCTTTCACTTGCCTTAGCGCTTCCAGGCTCTTGAATTCTCTCAGGCTACTCTGCTCCTGGCTTAGAGAGCGTTAAGCGGCATGGTTATAGTGAAGATGATATTGCGAAACACGATGGCAAAGGTCCGCATGACGTGAAAGAAAGCTTCGAGTGTGGCCGCGAGAACGATGATCTCATGCCTAACATCTGGCCCCCTGAAGGTGTCATCCCTGGATTCAAGGAAGGCTGTCTTGACTTCTTCGCGGCGAGTCCACACCCCCAGAGTACGACTAACTAATAGCCCTAGACATGCTACCAACTCGAGCTCGCAATCTTACGTGCACTGGCTCTGGGTTTCAAACTACCTGAAGATTACTTGATTAGATTTCACTCCAGAGCCGACAACCAACTCCGTCTGCTTCATTATCCAAGGCAAATACACCAGCCTTGACTTGACCAACGTTCATATATGCATAGCGTTTCTGTCGAGTCTCTTGCTAAAGAAGAAATTTCGCTAATTGGGGCTCATTCTGATTTTGGAAGTATAACTATCTTGTTCCAAGATGATGCCGGGGGCTTGGAGGTAGAGGATCCTCACAATCCAGGAACATTTATAGTGTGTTTTTAGTTGTGACGAGTTCCTTCTGACAACATCTATCTCAGCTAGCTCCACCTGTGCCCGGAGCAGCGATTGTGAACGCAGGTGACTTCTTGATGCGATGTGTGTTCTATTCCTGTTATCTATTGCGTCCAACTTTCCTGCAGGGTCGAACGACATTGTACGAAGTACTATCCATCGTGTTCGTGCGCCTCCACACCTACCCATCGACGATATGACCCCAGAACGGTATTCCATTCCTTATGTGAGTACAAAGAGTGTAGTTATGTCGCTGATATCTTGCCTAGTTCTGTGGTGCCGTAAATGTTCTCTGCTTCAAGCTGATCAAGGCTACCCAACTTCTAGGATTTCGATACGATCGTTGATTGTCTCCCTGGTACATTCTCTGAAGAAAGACCCAAGCGATACGAGCCCATCTCTGTAAGCCTCTCGTTCTTCAAGCATCAAGTGTTACACTTCATTCCAGCCAAAGGAGTATGTTCTGAAACGTCTTGCTGCTAATTACTGAAAGGGAGAGCTACGAGATCTATATAGGGTCATGACATTGTACACATTGCGTTCCGAATGAAGTCCCCAAGCTACCGTACTGATTCATTTCTCAATGCTACCTCGCGGTTGTCTCGTAACGTTTTCTTTTCGCGTCCAAAATGAGGAGCTGAAAATATGACTAGGCCACCACTTTTTCTTGCTGGCACTCTCTGAACGCTCGGACTCGAACATTGCAGCGGACAGTGCGACATCGGTGTGAAATCTAGCAGCAGTCTTGCGCTTCAGGTTGCGGTATTGCCACATGATGAACAAAATCGTCACGACCGTCAATGGGATCGCAGCGGCGAAATAGTGGCCGAGCGTGCCATTTGTACCTGGATTGATTTCACCGATATTCATGCCAAAGACACTCTACAGCAAAGATTAGACCAGCGGTGCAAGCTCGGTTGAAGACGTACTGCTACGAATGTCGCCGGGAGGAAGAACGTTGTGAGATATGCAATCTGCTTCATAGCTACATAAATTTGAGCGAAATAATCCCGTTGAGTAGTGAATGCGAACCAGCACTATCTTTTAAAGCCGCCTCGGTCATACGGGCCATGCGTTTACTGTCTTCGATATTCACGCTGCTGAATGCCTGTGAAAGTGATCGTCAACGATATTGCACACAATAGCATATGGGCGAGATACCAAAGCCATGACATTCCCCAGCCTCTTGTCCAAAGTACGCCTAGTCATCTCTAGCCTTTTGATTTCATTCAACAACTGAATTGATTCCTTCTGCAAATGTGAATCTGAATGGTCAAGTTGATCTTTTAGTTCATAGTCCTTCATCTCGTCTTGCATCGCAGTCTCTTCATCAGAATCGTCGCGTTCTGGAGATAGAGGCTGAGGGCTTGTACTTCCTCTCGATCTAGTTTGCTGTATAGACGGTATCCTTGATCTGGAAAAGTACACAGGACGTGAAGGAGACAGCGAGTAGCGTCTTCGTGAAGAGGGTAAAATTGGTGAGGTTGGTGAGATTAAACTGAAATCAGAAGAAGACGGGTTCAGCGGGGATGTGGAGGTTCTAAGACCTGGATGCGGGGTGCGTAATACAAACTCGACAGTCTTGCGAAAGTCATCCAGAAGACCCTCATAATGTAGAAGATGCGCACGAACAACATGCAACTGGTGTGTTAGTCGCTGAGTGTTGTTGTGCGCTTTCTCGTCTTCGTCTGTAGATTTTGGGAGAGTTTGGAGAGTATTATATTCCAGCCAAGCCACTTCGCTAACCAGGGCTTCCAAGGCTTCATCCTGAGGTGAGGATGAGACTGAGGATGATCACGAAGCAGTAGGGACATACCCAAGCGTACATAGGGTACCACAACATGCTCAATAAGACGAATGTTGGATCACCCGAGGGCACCGTTGAGCCGAAGATCTGAGACCAATACACCGAATGACCGGCGGCTAGAGCTCTCTCGTGCAGTTTTTTAGCAGTTGTAGTCTGATACGAAGAGGAGGTTGGTTGATGATACGAAATAATCGTACTGATCCCTTCTCTGCGCATTGCTGATTCTTGGGAGGGGGACTTGCCCATGGGAGGAGTCCTGGGACTAGTGGGACTATTGGACAAGTCCGCAGCATAGGCCGGCACAACTCGACGGATGACGTGCAATGATAACAAGTCGAGAAGAATAATACGACCTGCTGTAGCTGAGCATGAAATATCAATCATAAACCATTCAACACGTACTTGTCGAATGAAGTCGGAGTGGACCTTGAGTGTCAATGACCTGACTCGCGCGTTCGAGAGCCCTGGTGTTATACTTGTCCTTGTCCAAGTCACTGGCAACACTAGGATTTGGTGAAGATGTGCCGATACCAGGATTGGACAAAGTACGGGCAAATGACAGTGTTATTGTTATATCTGTACCTCGCTGACAGCCAATAACATGTCTGAGGAATAACACTTACGGTCACCTAAACCCCGTTGATTTAGAGACTGATACCGACAGGGAATACCGCCGAGGGAAGAGGAGAAAAAGAAGGGCTCGATGTCAAACCTGCAATGAGTTGAATTGACCGCGCTGGATTCGTCGGAACACGCACTTTGTGCCTAGCATTTGTAAGACCGGCCCGTTCAGATTGTCCACAAAGAGCGCTCGAATACGAGCATCAGATGAAGGCTGCACTGTAAATCGATGTTCAGTGAAGCAAAGAAACATACCTTCTCCTGCAGGCTATTCCAGAACTCGTCTCTGCCTTCAGTCTGCCCTACATTCTGTGGCGCTCCACCAGAGTGAAAAGTGCCGTCTTCTCTAATGTCAAGCGTGTAGACCAAACAAGGCTTGGATGCCGATCCTTGTCTCCTTATGACCTTAGCAATTCCGCTCTTCTTTTGTTGTAAATACGTCCAATTTGGAAACAGACTCTGAGGATAGCGTGGCCACAGATGGGTTTGTTCATCGTCTTGCTGGCGTGACTGAGGCGCCGAAAGCTGAGACTGGTCGACCTCGTCGTCAATTTCGAGAAACGGCCAGGGTCCAGAGGGAGTTCCGTGAACTCTACGGCCTGGTTGGTACGACCGCGGACTGCCAGGGGAAGCAATAGTTGGAGACAAGAAATCAAAGGACATGGTAGCCTAATTGCAGAGGACCAAAGCTGTAAAGCTGCGTGTTGGACATTTTTAGCGCTGAAAGCGCAACGCAGTCAATCACGTGACTGGTACTATTTTAATTCTCAAACAGGACTCGGGCAGACTCCAGCGTGTGCAAAATCTCTGCATGCAACTCTGCGACAACATCCTTGAAAGTCTGAGCAAGACTCAACTGTGGCTAAAATTGCACATACCGATGCCTTTTGAATGGTATTGGCGAGTCCGACCCCAACACCAGCCCAAATAATAAGTCGAGACTCTTCACCAGCTTTCGAACTCTCTGTGTACCTCTCGACTCTCTCCTTCAAATCAAGACCTACCTGTTTATCCTTGATGATATCGTTCGCGACAGCTCGTCCATCACACCTGTCAGGCCATCCTGTGTTCTTGGCAACTTCGTCGAAAGCCACACTTCGTACGGTGGAATTGAACTCAGCCTTAACCAACACCTGTTTCTTCTCTGGACCCCAGCTGCATTCCTCAGTGAAGAGGAAGCGTGTGCCCATGTTAACACCTGCAGCACCCATAGTCAAAAGAGCGGCAATTTGCTTCCCTGTCATAATACCACCTGCTGCAATGATTGGTGGTCCATTGGGCAAGGCCGTGATGATTGCTTGAAGCAATGTCAATGTTGGCGGAGCATCTGCACTAGCGTGACCACCAGCTTCAATACCTTGATTTCGTTAGTTAGTCAAGGTGTGTATGTAACAAAGATTTACCTTGCGCAACGATAAAGTCGACTCCCCATTCGGCAGCACGGATTGCGTCAGCAACGGATCCGACGTTGAGAAAGATGAGCGTCTTGTGTGCTCTATTGGCCTCATACTCTTGCACGAACTTGACGTATTTTCCCAAGTCGGTACCAAATGCGAGCCAGATGAGTTTAGGAAGCTGATCGAGATAACCAGGCAGACGGGGGTCGGATGAAACTTCAGTCCTGTCAAGGGCCCAACCCAGGAAACCAAAGCCAAGGGGCAGAGGTTGACCGGATGGTATGTTCAAAGTGCTTCTGACCAGCTGCATGTCTTCAACGATATCCTTAGTCGAACTGAGTCCTGCGAACAACTCCATTGATTAAACATAGAATACGATGAAACCGACCTGCTCCAATCAAGCCCAAAGCTCCAGACGCAGTCACTGCACAGGCTAGCGCTGGTGTTGCTACTTCTGCCATTGGAGCCGATATGATCGGTATATCGATGTCTATAGCTCTGAAGTAAACATTGGAAAAACTATATGTGTCCACCTAACTGACTCAGTTTTTTTGTAAGAGCTGTGTTGATTCGACGAGACATGGTTAGGAACCAAGGTTACCCGGAGTGCCTTTTTAGCATGATGGTCCGTCCACTGCCTGTGAAGGACTGCCTTATTTATAAAGACCGCCTAAAGCCGAATTGTTGGCTTGTGATTGAAGTAATCATTGAATACAAGTATAGCTTCGAGTACAGCTTTGGTATAGCTCGTCATTGAGAGAATAGCTTCAAGTCAGGAGAAAGCCTGTTGCATTGTCCTGGAGTCAGAACGTTCAAGGTAGGGTGTGACAGGTGCCATGTCACGCTTGATTTCCTCCGTGTGACCATGTAGACTGCACCCTAACTGTACTGCATTTCGAGTCCGCTTTGTTTTTTACATCTTGGCAACTGGTACTGCCGTTGAAAAAGACTGAGACTGGTCATTCTGCGTACAACTTCACGGTTTCCTGAAGCACCTCGTCATCCTTCATTTGCACGCAACTATCTTGTTCACTCTATTTTTTCGTAGTCGTCGCTCAAGACTCACACTTGTCTCATTGGGGATTAAATCTTGAAGTTTATCCCAGCACTCTCATAGAATCGCTCATACTAAGGCGGCATCCAAGTATTCCGAATCCTTTCCAAGTCGACTCTCCCAGTGGCAAATACATTGATTATGAAAATTTCGAGTATTATACGGAATATTGTATTGTACAACGTCCACTTGTGCCCTACACAACTGACACCTGCAATTCTTTCATAGCCTCTCCAGTATCACTTTCTTCAGCATTTGTCCGTGGTGTGCAAAAAACAGGTTCAGTAGATGGGTATGATAACGAAGCCAGCCTTGATATTGGTCTCAACTTTCCGAGATGTAGGAAGCCGCGAGTATCAAACATGTCGTTTCTGATATGGATGGCCACAACTTTGCCGAAGATCGTGGTACTGGCCACCTCTCCTGTCTCTGGCTCGAAGATGTCTACGTCTTGAAGGAGCTACAATCAGGTCAGCCATCGGCCACTTGGAGGTCAGAATTATTGACCTCAAGCTCCATCACAAACGCGCTTTCTTTTACTCTGGGAGCTTTGACACACGTCTGTGAAAAAAAAAATTAATCTCTAGATGCTTTACGAGGAAAATTTACTGACACTCTGCTCTTTTGTTAAGCCACACACGTCCCATTCACTCACACCTTCGGAGTCGACAGATGCCATATTTGCTTGTTCAACCCATGGCTCACTAACAATGTTGATTGTGTAGCCTTTTGTTGCTTTGATATTTGCTAGCGCGTCTTTATACCGTGGGTGACGTGATACACTGAAAGAGACCGTTGGTGGATCGGCGGAGCACTGGAATCACCTAGATCAGGCCACGAGACAGGTAAGGGAATAATCCAAACCAGAAGAAAGGAACTGGAAGTAAGAGTATTAGACACGACGCTTGCAGGGCTGGTAGTGATCCTGACCTGAACGGCGCTAGATTTTCTACTCCAACATTGGATAAAGAGGACACTAATGCAATGGGTTGAGGCGCGATGGCACCCTTCAGCAATCCATAGATTTTTCTGGAAGACCGAAGGTTAACAACATGTAGAAAAAAAAAACGAAGATGACAGACAGTGGACTCTCTTCGCCTGTGCGGAACGTTTTACATCCGTGTTGTTCTGTTGCTTCTATCCACTTGCGACCGTTGTCTTCTGTTGCGTCAACTTGTTGAGCACAAGTGAAGTCTGACTTGGGTGACATGAGCTCCGTGGGAGGAAAGAGATGGTGTGAGGACATCAGTGAAGAATGCAACTTGCAAATGTTGTTCTATATATGTCGGATTCTGAAAATAGCCGTACTAAACCGATTGTTGAATGTTGAACTTAGAACGTTGACCGGGTAATTGTGAATCGACTTGGAGAGAAAACACTAGAGATTCTGTTAGTGCACTTGCGCGGACCGCGACGGCAAACTCTGAATGAAAACAATATATATCAGACAGACCCCCAGGCTGTGTACATGTACAAACATACTATAACCGATCATTAATCATTCGGCATGACGTTAGGTCTGAACTTCCCCATATGGAATTTATCCCATGTCTCAGACCGGCGGGATCACAACTGTAGATTGGTGTTTTCTTTCCTTTACTAGCTATACAGATACACGAGCAGAAATCTGGATCAAAGACAGCATCATCAACTAGTGGTAAGTAGTAAGTACTCTCGAAGCGGTATGATTAATTGCGGAAGCAAAATATTGTGATCCGGCGCTTTCGGAATCATGCAAGTGCCTGGCGCCTGCTGCGCGCATATTCAGCTTAAAGTGCCTCTATGACTCATACCTGATACCTCTGCCTCTCTCCTAGGCTCTGCACGAGCACTTGCACCGTTAATCCTCGAAGCTTGAAGCTTTAACTGGGCTATATATTAGCCTATGTTAACCTATAATAACGTCTCCGCGTCGTCCGCGACAGTCCGCCAGTCCGAGTCCGAGTCCGACCTTGGTAATTAGCGCTTAATTAGCATTTGTCCTATTCGTTCATAGTGCAATTCATGATTTGAATGCCGCGTTCCGAACTTCCGGATTGAATGTCTCGTGGATCGTGCTGATATCGGCGCAATTCGATGCCCGATACTTGACGGTCACGTGGAAGAACTCTCCTACGTTCAACTTCTATGGCTCAGCGCTCAGCTATGTTGTACTTTGGCGACTTTCGGAGGCATGGCACTTACTAGGAGCACCTGAAACCTTGCCTCAGGTCGGTCCCTCATACGGATCTTCCAGTGCATTTCAAGAAATCTGGGACCAGGCCTAGGGAGGTCAATGACAGTTGTAGCCAGGCTGCCAAGACGAATAGCCTCACATTCTGTCACTAATGCCACTCGATATACAGGCAGAGTCACTACGACAGACTAATTAAGCCTAGTGCCACGAGGTCTTATTGTCTTTATTGTCTTTCGTCTGGTCTCACGGAATGATAACGTGCACAATAAAGCAGCATCTCTCCCGTGGAATCATTTCAGCTCATTCTTACTCTCTTCTTCCACTCTTTCATCTCTAGAATCGACCACTGGCTGGTTTATATACCCCCGCATCACGCCAGGAGCAAGAACAACTGTCACCTCTGCAAATAGATGAGTAATAATACCCGACGGGATTTGCTTCCGGTACGGTTCGATCACATTCAGAGATCACTTCATGAACCAACCATGCAGACGAGAATCGTTAATACCAAATATACCCCATTTGATTCTCGCCTTGCGAGTACTAGTACTGGCTGGAAAGCAACTTTGCTCCGAAAAATATCGCGAGCGCCGGTGTCCTGCACTCGTTCCATTCCTATCCCGCCAGAGGTGAGGAATTCCTGTTTAACCTCGATCCGGAACTAAAGATGTGAGCGAAGGATGTGCGCCCACTAAATCTCGTGTCCCAACATCCCCCTCATGTCAAATTGATCACTGTACCTATCTCATCCCTTCGTTGCATGCGCAGATACTGACCTTTACGCCAGGCTCCAGATCCTCCAGCACCTCCTGAAGAGAAATCGTTAATTTCACCGCACATCACCTCCCAACAGTCTCTGAAGTCGCTACTGGAATCGACTTTGGAGAAAGCGACAGAGATCCACAAGGCCTCATTGGCCAACCTCCAGTCAGAAGCGAATCTTCTGCGCTCGGAGAATGCCTCCTTGCAAAAGATGCTTATAAAGCTCCGTTTTGAAAGGGACGTTGCCAGGAGAAGGATCCAAATGCTGAATGGGTCAGCACTGCCGAAGGACGTGGGTGATAGGATATTGCAAAAAACATCGCCTGCTAAGATGGCAAGTAAGCGCAAACGAGACGAAAACGCGACCTCGCAGTGCCATGCAGAGATTAGACAGGAGCTGGAACACGATGGTATCTTTGATCAGTATACTTTACAGTATCCTATCGACGACGAAAGGGCACATGACTCACAGACGTTGATCAAACGTCGAAGAACGTCTACAGAGTCCCTCGGCACCGAGTATTCGGCTACCTCTACCGCAGCGGAGATCCCTTCCACTACTTACTTCGCACATTCGCCTATATCCTCAGATCCGACGTCTTCCCTTGATTATGATTTTCGCGATCGCGACAATCATCACAGATTCGAATGCGAAGATCCTCATCTCACGTGGTTTCTCGGAGAAGATGAGAAGGATATGGACCTTGCCAGTGAATCCAGTGTATGATCCTAACAAACCGTTTTTTTCTCTGACCGTAATGGTGATGTGGCGAAGCGAACGAGAGAAGACATGTCTAGATGTTGCCAAACAGCTCCTTGCTCGTTGGTAAAGAAAAGGTGTTGGGCGATGCTGTTGATAGATTGCCATAGCCTGTCAAGCGGGTTAGCCCTTCACAAGCTTCACAGTCCTATGCCGGTCATTCTTGTTTAGGCCAGCTCTGCTCCATGACCCCGGATATGCGTTATGTTTTCATGCTTTATGATAAATTAGAATCACTTCGTAGAACTTACTGTTGACTCATTGACAGGTAATAAACCTAATCGCGAACAACGTGACGTGTCGGTTTTTAAGCCTTAGCGGTGTATCATTAGCCCGAATTCGAATCGGTTGACTTTCAGGAAATGATTGCTGGAAACATGCACGGACAAGACCGACAAGTTCAAGCCGTAGAGTCGGATTTCCGGAGTCTGACAGTCATTACGCGCAGTCGGATTTCCGGAGTCCGATAGTCATTACGCGGATAACAGCGATTCTTTTTGCGATGACTCGAGGACTTCGTCCTGTTGTTTCTTCGCAACCGATGCTGTATCACCGAATGCCCAGGCTTCTTAGATTGATCCCTCATCGGGGCGTTTTTACCACGTTAGGAGCTCGTCGCAGTCACGAAGATCGGGATCAACATAATGTCTTCTGCTCAACGGAACCAAAACGGTATTGACTGCTCTTTACAGGTTTCGGTCCTCCATTTAAATGGAAGGTATACATTGGACAACATGTGTGCCTTTGTCTCCCAGACCCCTGCAGACCTAGAACGTCGAGTATAATGAGCAGTCACGACAGTGCCAATTCTCGATGGCGGTCCACTGGCACCCAGTATCCTGGAGCAGGCACTTCGTTCGAACTCTTTGACCGTGGCGCGCACCTGCCAGACGGTCGTAATGGCCAGATGTACACGGGTCACGCAACTCATTACAGGCCCATGTACACACAGTACATGCAACAGCAGGTAACACCTTCTCATAGTGCTGGACAACTCGGAAGGCTAATACTTGCTCCAACCTCAGTCTGATCCGGCCAGGGGATGCGCCTCTGAAGGATACTATAATACCCCGCAATATCCGAATCCTTATGCGCCACCAATACAAGCGTCAGTGAGTATTATATCTTGGCTCTGTCGTGCCTCTCACGGACCCGATTACTAGCTCTCAGGTCCTCAACCATCACACATTTCAAATTATTCTCATCCACAATCATCCACAAATTCCACAATCTATAACGTGCCTGCCAATCCTACCCCGCTGTCGTCATCACATACTCCGCATCCGCATGCACGCTACTATAATAATAATAATTCAGCAAGCGTGATATCATACGGCACGCAAACTTACTTTAATGTTCCTTACCCGAACTCTATTAATGGCGCCATCACTTCACCCATTCCTTCTACCTCTTCAACTCACAGCCAGCCACCACACTCCGGCCGCCATATGCCAGTGGTCATACATATCCCCGAACACGAGCCGTCACCCCCATATCAGAATTCGGAACTGAGAATGATCCCCCAAACTGGACAAGAAGGCCCTAGACAGCATCCTGCCTGTCGTGAATGCAAACGGCGTAAGGTCAAATGCGTGTCTGCTGACAACGGAACACGATGCAAGTGAGTTCGGATTTTTTTTTTTTTTGCAAATCCCATCGGGCCGTATCTGACATATGTCCACTAGACGATGCCACAAAAATGGTACAGAATGCCTTGTCGACAAGAGCCGTCGCGGATCGAGTAATAGGAATTAATTTAATGGCTATGATAGTTATTTGAATTTCGATTTGAATGACTCGAACAACAGGTACTAGTAGTATAGATAGTTATGATAGTTATTGATTAAGTGTAGCGTTCCAGAATACCATACCCCTATAATCTTGACAGCCTTCTCAGCTATCTTGACAGTCTTCAAATTGCCATAGTTGTGATGTCCGTCGTTATACATAGAATGACGTAGAAGTTGATTCAACAGCCAGTCTCTGCTCCGTCTTGAAGCGTCTCTCGCTCATTTCTCACTACCGGTCCTTTGAACCTAGGGAACTGCTGATAGAGCGGCGAAGGAAAAAAAAAATTCTTGAGATTAACAACTCTATCGGTACCTTTATTTTCCGTGCATGGACGGGACGAGCGATCCTGAGTCAACCACTAAACCTCGGATCCTATCCACGAGCACTATCGGCTCTCAAATGCACCCTCAGGGATCTCCATCCCAAACCGTCCTTGAGCAGCAACCCGCATACCCTTCTCAAGTTCCTCTTCAAATCCTCCCTTTGCCCATTCCCATCCTACTCCCAACCCAACATTCCTCGCAAGCCACTGTTTAACCTTGGTGGAGACAAAAATCACATCCAAGGAAAACAGGGCGGTTCGGAAAATAAAATACCTCCAATACTCTCGTAGCCGTTGACCGATTGGAAGATTTGGAGCTGTAGTAAGTGATCTCGAAGCCCAAATACCAGTAATGTTGACTCTATTAACCGGACTCCCAAACGACAGGTTATTGCCCTGCACGATTCGCATGTTCCTCATTAAAAAGAGCAACGCCTTTGGCATTCGATCGGTGTCGATAAGGAATTCCTTGAGCTTTGCCTTCATCCGTACGCTTTGCTCATACTCGCTCAATTTCTGCATCTCTATCATCTCTTTCTGAAATCGCTCACGATTTTGTGCAGAAACATGTGCTCGCATGAGAGTCGCCGAGGCAAACAAGTCTGGAAGACCAACTCCCCATCCGTTGGCAGTGGATTTAATCGTCTGGTAGTCACCCGTGAGTAGCGCTTTCCAGAGGTTCGCCCAGTCCTTTCGGAAGGTTTCGGATACTTGGACGTATAAACCGTGATCGAGGAGGACGAACTGTGGTTGATTGAGTCTGGATGGATGGGGTCGGATGATAATATTTCCAGGGTGTGGATCGCAATGAAGGAATCCCCAGTTAAACATCTGGGCACTAAAGAGTTCGACCATGGTTTGCATTATGGCCTCGTACCCGCCTTTGAGAGGTTTGTATGTTAACTTTGTTGATTCTTCAAGGGGCGTAGATTCAATGAAATCGGATGTAAATAGTGAGGTTGGTTCTGGTTCTCCCATCAATTTGGCGATGCCTTTTCGGTCGCTTAGCCTGACGCCGTCTATCCATTCCGCTGTCATGACCTTTTTAGTCGAAAAAGTGTCGTAGACTTTCGGGACGTAGACTTTATCCACAAGCCGAGGTTCGGATGCAATGAGTTGGGCAGTCTTCTTTGCATTAGAAGCCTCTAACACGAAATCGAGCTCTTGTCTAAGGTGACGTGAGACAAAGTCTGAGGGCCATAAGGAACGTCAAGGCTAGAACAGGGAAAACTTGCCAACGACAAAGTAGACAGGAAGGTCAAATGCCCAGTGTTCGAACATCCACATGACAGCTCTGTATGCTCCAAGGTCCCACTCCATTTGCTTTCCAACGTCAGGCTTCTGGATTTTGACAGCGACCCATTGGCCTCCATCTTCAGGCCGTAGCTTGGCCTTGTGAACCTGCGCAATGCTAGCACTGGCAACGGCCTTCTCCTCAAAGATTTCAAAGACACCACCGGGACCAGCAGGAGGTCTGCCAAACTCGGCTTTAAAAACCGAGAGAACGGAGGAGTAAGGAATCTGGGGAGCATCGTCAAAGAGCTTGGCAAACTTTGCCTGCATTGGTTTTGGTAAGAAGGCTGCATTTGCACCTATTGCCTGACCTTGGGCGAGTTAGCCGCAACTTGATTTGGAAAATAACTTGCCTATTTTGATGTACAAACCTCCATTGGAAGTCAATAAATCGTACACTCTATCAGCCACTCTTTCGTGTAGCTCCGGTATTAAATGTGACTTTTCGACGGTGAAATTAAACTTGTAGTCTATCGTGATGATGGCACAAGTGGCCAGTGTTCTAAACGTCCGAGTTATCGAAGAAGCATTGAATTGCTGGTCTACTGCATAGATAGAGCCAAGAGCTGCTGGAACGGAGGCCCTTAGAATAAAGCGTCGAGAGAGATGGAACATTACACCAGCATGGCCGGAGGATGACGAGGAAAATGGCGGCAGGCAATTCGTCACGTGTACAGATATTGATTACATACAACTTTTTTTTACAAAACTATTTCTTCTGCTCTGCGTAAAGCCTTCCTCAAGTTCTCCGCAAAGCTGGAGACGTGCTCGCTAGACAACATTGTGTAATGTTCTCCATCAACATCCACCATCTCAAACTCTCCAGCTGTAAATTCCTTCCATTTTGATAACCTCTGCTGTTTAAACTCCTCCTTCGAACCCATGGTCGAAAGAGGAACCGCGCAGAATACTGTCATCAACCCATCCTTTAGACTTCCAGAAGGGACGTATGACTTGCCGGTGAAAACAACGGCATATGCTACTTGAACCCATCGCGTGAACGAGTCCATCCGCAAATCAAGTTCACTCAGTCGTGCCTGATTCGCTTTGTCGAATAGAAATTGAACGACAAGAGTGATGTTGACTGGTATTTCCTGAGCGACTTGGTCAGGAAACCTCTCCGCAAGAAGATGTCGTAGCACCTCGAGTTCCGATGACGGAAATAGTGACAGGAAGACGCAAAGATTGATCAAAACCTCTGACCAATTAAGCTGATGCATCCTGAATTGGATATGAGGAGGGAGGTTTAGTATACCAAGAAAACAGATTTGTTTGCCACGAGCTTCTAAGATCTTGGCGATTTCGAAAGCTATTGCACTTCCGAAGCTGTACCCGGCGATGTAGTATGGGCCGGTGGGATAGCACGAAGAAATAGCATCCGAGTAGCATTGGACCATTTCATCAAACGATTTGAATGGCTGGTCGCCATGTTCGAAGCCTCTGGCCCGAAGAGCAAAGATGGGGCGATCATCACAAAGGTGTTGCGCCAAACTGATGAAGACGAGTATTTCACCCACACCGGGGTGAATGAGAAACAGAGGCGGTTTGCTTCCTGACGCATTTAAACACCCAAGGGGCTCATAATGCGGGGTCGGAAGCGTCGCGATGCTTGTCTTGAGCGAGAGGAGATAGTCACACAACTCTCCCAGAAGTGGACGCTTGAGCAACTCGATAGTAGGAATGTCTGTGATGGATAACTGGTCTTGTAACGATTGTTTCAAGCGAAGGAGATGCATCGACGAAGCTCCAAAATGAAACAGGTTATCTGAACGCGTGAAGGGATGACTATGCTCTGAAAAGATGTTGGAGAGAATATTCGAGACAGATCTTTCCAGAGGGGAGATGAGGAGATCGACAGATATTGTCGATGTCACTAGAGTTGCACGGAGGTCGTCATAATCTCCTCGACAAAATGCTTTGACTAGCTGGGAGGCAGATATTTTGCCTAAAGCCGTCTTTGCAAATGCAGAACGAGCTAGTGGGAGTACGACATGAGGAGGAGCAGAGCAGAAAATGTGTGCTAGTCGTTCAATTTTCGCATTCGTGACAACGATCATTTCCTTTTGCTCTTCAGTGGTATCGTTCTCCACAGCAATTTCATGCTGGTAAAAGACGGCGTACGTCTCTGTATCCGCACCATCAATGCGCATGGGGCAGACGATGACATATCCTGGTGTGACGCCGTCGATACGAGCATCCTCGATGTAACGAGACATGTCTTGGGGGATATATTTCACCCCGTTGATAATGATGCAATCCTTTTCGCGACCTATCAAGTGAAGATTCCCTTCAGTGTCGATACGGGCAAGATCACCAGTTGTGAACCAACCATCGCTAGTGAAGGATGCTGTCGTTGCCGAACTGTTATTGTGATACTTCGTGAAGACGGTTGGGCCTTTGACTTGAAGGTGACCATCGTGATCTCGAGGCAGAACTGCTGAAGAGACCGGATCTATAACACGCATCTCGATCCCTGGGCAACAGGTTCCAAGGGAGAGAAACTTGTTTTGATTATCAACTCTGGGAATAGGACGTGTATCATATGCGCATCCCGCCCCAGTCTCGCTCATACCGAAACCAGCACGGAGAGCATTACGGGGAGCTCCGTAAGTCTCGAGTAGATCCGCGAAAGCGATGGCCGTGACAAGAGGAACAGCTTCACCTCCAGATATGAATGCCTTCAAAGGAGAGAGATCAATTGACAGCTTCAAAGCAGTCACTTCGCGGAGTATCTGGGCGATAAGGAAGTTGGGGCTAAATGTATACGTAATTCGAAGACGATCGACGAGATCAAGAAGTAACGGTGGCCTTTTGATAATAGCCCCAGGTGAAATATGCCACTGACTTGAAGATATGAGCGAGATGCATTGTCTGAGTCTTGGGAAAGCTTACCTCGCATTCACTTGTAATGCATGCAAATGAACTTCAGTCACGGAAGCGACGTGATCGAAGGCGATCCAGTTGAAGAACCGTGAGTGGAACGATGTCCCATGATGAAGCGACTTTCCCCGGATACTGCTAAGGAGACTCGAGTGACTTAGGACAACTGCCTTGGAATTACCGGTAGAGCCGGATGTGAGCATGAAGCACACAGGGTCATTAGGTGAAGGATGATAGACGAATGAAAATTCATTATCAGGGACCTTTGGCAGGGTCTCGTTAGTCAAGAATATCAGACTTGGGACGAGGGCACGAAGCCGTCGCTCCTCTTCTGGCAAGGTGAAAATAGTCGGACTGCAGAACAAAGAATTGAGATGTTGAAGCAGCGATAGCTGACGACTTTCGTCTGGATGCATGCTCGGTAGAGGACAGAAGATGATGCCCGCAAGGCAGCATGCCCAGAAGAGACGTATGTGACTCTCATGGTCGGGCAACGAAGCAAGGATAACGTTGAATTGTGTTAAACCTGCTGCAAGAAGGCGGCGAGCGTAAAGAAGAGACTCGTCGTAAAGCTGTGAATATGAGATCGAGGCAGAGAGCTGTCCGCTTGCATCCAAAAAGGATATCAAGGCAGATGAGTCTGCAGCTCTGGCCGACAAGAGTTCGCCCAGTGTGCAAGGAAACATTTGTAAGACGACCCACACTCGTTATACACTCAGCTTTTTATACTGGCAAAGGCCATTGGCTGGCACTTGTGCGCCCGATTCAACTGCAGAAAACATCGGACAACCGGGTGCGAAGAGGCTGAACACCCGATAGGAGCGTATTTCAGTGTTCGCTGAGATTTTCTAGGGTTCAATAACACCTTTTTGAATCAGACTCGGAAAGGCAAAGCGCTCGAGCCCACAGGCCCAGAATCTGAGAGACAGGCCGAGAGGTGAAGTCTTGCCTACGACCATACCGAAGAGTTGGTTTGCGGTTACCAATATGTCATTTTATGAGACAAAATGAAGGCTACGCTGCCAACCGAGTTGACGTCGGCATACCGGTGCAAACGGACGGAAGGAAGGAAGTTGGAGAATCATCTTTCAACCAGACAGCGGCTTCATACAGTCCTGATGAGATGAGTGGTCTCGAGGTCCAGGTCGCGTGAAACACTGACATGTGACCATCCCTTAAGCTTCGATTTGAACGTTATCACGATGGTCGGTTCAATCCGATGTGTCCTCTTTGGCGGCATAACGACTTCCGCAGGCAGATTCTAAGCCTTCTGTTGATGATTTGCCTCCTGAAACCCTCGACTTTGCTCAGAGGATGTTTGATGCTGTTCGAAAAGGCGATGCGGATCTCGTGTTGGCAGCAGTGGACGCTGGATTGCCAGCCAATCTCACCAATGACAAAGGTGCGTGCATCTAATTTTCCGGGTCTCAGACTGTGACAAAACAGGTAACACGCTGCTAATGCTAGCCGCTTACGCCGGCCACACCGAGCTAGCAAAAGGACTTCTTGCCAGAGGTGGCGATCCGAATCGCTCGAATGATTTGGGTCAGTCGATTATCGCGGGTGCAACTTTCAAAGGCTACGATGAAATCGTCCGAGCCTTAATGGAGCAAGGTGCAGATCCACGGCAGGGAACTCCGAATGCTATACAACTAGCCCATATGTTTCAAAGAAAGAACTTGTTGGAGGTATTGGGTGCAACCGACAGTGATATTCCTCCATCGATGCCTGCAGTGCCCAATGCATAACTTTTTACATATGTCTTTCTACTCGAGGTCGGCTTTTACGATCTCAATTATGGAATCCATCGACCTCATCTCAATGACTTTCCGTACCGTAAACCCAGCCATCGCAAGCAGGGATCGAATCTGGGCAAGAGTTCGAACAACACCATTGTTCAAAGCCAAGAGCTGCACGCTAGTTGTACGGACAAGGCGTGAGGATGTCACAGTTAGAAGCATCTCGAGAAGTATCAGACGTGCGTGTTGTGGCATTGCCTGATGGACCAGCTTTAAGATCGAGATGACGGTTTCGTCGGCCCAATCATGCAGGACATGTCGAATGACATAGGTCGGGAAGCCACAGGGTAAATTTGACTCTATTAGGTCGTTTTCCAAGAAGTTTCCTTGCACAAAAGAGACTTGGGCCGAATTTTTCCATATCTGTGTAAGTTGGAGATGAGAGCCGCAAAGACAAACTAAAGCTGACCTGGACTCCCTGCTCCACCGTTTTTGGGAGATCAAAGATGATGAATTGGAGATCACGATTCTTCTGTCTTTCAACCAAGCACCTCTCCAGCGATCCGATACCTCCGCCAATGTCAACAATCGGACTCGAGAGCCTGTCCCAGTCGTAATCTTGGAGCAGTAGTAAATATACATATTAAACGCCACTTAATCATACCATCCAGAACATGAAGGTTGGCAGCCCGATGTAGCTGCTGCATTGCATGGCCCATGCGTTGCGCTCGCCACGCGTTCTCTGGAGTAGACATCCAACTGAAGATCGATCCCTTGAATCCGAAGGCGATATTCGCGGCAGAGATTACCGGATTCCTCGCGGCCTCGGAGAAGCGAGATGTGGCTTTAAAGGCCTCATCTCCTCTGAGAGGACACATTTAGCTAGAAAATTACTATGGAAAGACAACGCACATGAAGCCCACGGCATCCTTGAGACTCGACGGGTGAGTCTTGGATAGTACCATCGAAAGTGCGTTGTTTTTGTAATAGACCAAACCGGCCTCATCGATCTGGTCGAAGTAGCCTCTGGCAGCTACACAGCTCATAGTCACCTCTAAAAGGAAAAGCTTCAGCAAGAAGGGATAACACTTGCGAAGTAACGCACGTAAGTACTGTGCATCCACTGCTGTCAAAACGCTAAGATCCAGCAAGCTAATCTGTCTCTCGCCGATCAAGTCGGCTAGACCTAGACTTGTGACGAAAGCGAGGGCTTGACTCTCGTGACAGCTCTCTATAAACTCTGCATTGATAAAGGAATCGGAAGAGTGTTCAGGGACAAACCTGCTATAGAAACTGTAAACTCTAAGGGCCCAAGAATCAGCGAGAGCAGTGCATCACAACCACGCTGGATTTTCCGTTTTGTATCCCAAGCTCGAAAGGGATCCATAGGTTCCGCATCTCTGGCGATAGATTTGACCAAGTCGAGAATTTCGGTAGCAAGTGTAACGGAAGCGTCGATTTCACCTTGCATAGGGACAAAACTTGAAAGCATACAATGGGACCAGAGATTGAGGCGTATGAGTTTTTATATCAAGGGCTCTTTTAACCATCAAATCAGTAGGCGAAGACCACTGGCCCAGCACGTTGAAGATGATTAAGGGATCGAGTCCGGGATCAGAATGCCAGTGAGTGCGATCTAGCCCGGTGACCGGGCCCGTCTGAGCATAGCGAGGAAAACCTGCCCGGTAAAATGCCAAAAATAACTCGCATGTAAAAATTAGTGGCTGTGCTAACTAAAATGGGACGTGCCGTGACTGCCTAATTTATTCATCTTGCCTCCGTCCTTCATTCTCGTACCGCTCCTCGTTTCTACGTGTCTTCCGTGAATATACAATCCTTATGCACCCTCTACAATCGAAATCCGGACTCTGGAAGAACCCTTAATCGTATCATCAATTGCCCACAACGGCAGCGATGTCAGGTCCTCCTTCGATTTCTTCTTTGCTTTTGTCTGTTCCGATCACTCAAATAAAGCGCTGGGCAAGAGCTGCAACTGTTCCTCAACTTTGGTCAACAATTGGTCAACAATAGAAGCCATTCCGTCAATTCTTCCCTCGCTTCCGCAAACCTTCCTCGCATCGCTCTCTTCAACGAATTTGCAACGCACTCTTCAGCTCATTCTGGTCCCTAGAAGGCGACTGCGAAGGGTACTGAGGTGTATAGGGAGTTGGGTTACTGATGGTCGAGGCTGGTCCATTAAGACGGAATGAGCCCATTCCAGGTAGTGATTTGTTTGGACGACGTGTATCACAGTGTGTCGTCCTATTTGCCATCTGAAATGCACGGTCAGACAGCTTGCATACGCAGGAGTAGGCTATATACGAGTTGAGATTATTTTAGTTGAAGTCACGTCCCGTTTTAGTTAGCACAGCCACTAATTTTTACATGCGAGTTATTTTTGGCATTTTACCAGGCCCTCTGACGAGGTTTCCTCGCTTCCTCGGATGGGCCTGGTTACGAGGCTAGGTCTATCAGACCATTCCCTTATTGTGACATTGTTCACAGAATCAGGTCTTGTGCCGATTCGATATCGTCGCACCCTCATAGCGCTTTCTTACCTACATCCGATATCCTGATATGCCCGGAATGCCCTCGAGGATTCTGTTCTGCTTGATAAGAGCAACTTTCCTTGATGGCTGACGGATTTGCGCATTGCAATCCACAGACTACCAGAATGTGGCATTGTTTTACCGGATGACGTGTAGGGTATCTCCGATGAGGGATTTGCAAAGATGGAAGCGGAAATCCTTCAAGTCTTACTGCATGGCAACTGTGACTCTGTCTGCAAAGTTGGCTCTTTTCCAGAGGCGGAATGACTCCTTAGAAGGAAACGGCCGCATGCGAGGCTACTTGCAGGTTCTAGTACCAAATATTGTCGAGCAATGACGAAACTTTGGGTTTCAGATCACTCGCTTGCAGTGGAAAGGTTGCGACATAATGAGCGATATCGGCCACGAATTCCAAGGGAGTCGAGACTATGTCGGCTTTGTCAAAGACCAGGTGGATAGAAAATGAGGTCCATGCTTTACTGCTGTGCAACTCGGACGAACTTGAAAGATGTGGTCTCCCTTCCGAAATTTGTGATTTGAAGATCTGAGTGAAATTGATTTGTACTGTTGATGATGAAGGGGTATGCGTTTGACGTGTACTCGTAACTGGATTTGTTAACAGTGCCCGCAACATACTTACGGACGCTAAGCATGTGGCAGCGGAACCCGGCCGCTCCTTAATGGGACCTTGTGCTGGCGCACATTTCCTTCCTTCCTTCCTTCCTACCTTAACATAGGGAAGGAGAGAATAACATGGGCATACTTTGCAGACAAAATCATCACAACACACGCCACTTCAGAAGTCCATCTAGAAGACCCCATGAAAGTAAATATATTCCTGCAATCATGGAACGCGAACAAACTGCCCGATAGTTTGAACTAAATGCTTAAAAGAGCTGCATACGGGTAAAAGAGAAGAAAAAAACAGTCGAAGAAAGAAACAGAAAACAGTCAAAAGTATCCATCCAATAACAGTTCATCTTATCAACTACCTCTCAGCAACCCATGGTCCCGTAAGGCCATGTGACATAACAATGCCAATATGAATCGACCATGAAGCCGCTGGTAGCTGTTGCTTGCGTTGACCTTATTGTGGCCAAGGACAATGTAACCAGTATGACTCTGACCCTCCACGTGTTGGGAATGGATGTAGGTTTGTCCGAAGGCTGTGTGTCTACCACTGCGCCAGGTTCTACAGCACTCCCAAACAATCCCAACATGCCTATATGAATCTGAGACCATGGTGTAGACAATGTTCAGGTCAAACACGTATCTATAAGGCCAAAAGTTAGCAATCAGTCTACTAACAGGAGTGAGCATACTTTCTTATTTGTGAGATGATCTTGGACAATTTGGGAAAACCAGAGCCAACAATGGTGGGTTGAAAGACAGACGCAACCCATTGCTCGAAATCGAGCACCGAATGCGGTACCTGTCCCAGATAAGATTGTATGAATATTTATATGAATGAACACTGAGGGAAAAAAAGTATGTTGATTATAAGATCTTTACCTTTTCTTCATGAATGACAAGTGGTATACCATCAGCAATATCCATGCCAGGCTTGTGAAGCATAATCTGGTGGTCCACAAACCCATCATCTAGAAGTAATTAAGGATAAGGTAATACCAACTATTTGGCGTACTTACGCTTGCCTTGTGTGCGAAGTTGACTGCGAATTGTCAAATAGTATCCAGGAGACCATCGCGCCAGTAGAGCATTCATGACCGTTACAACTGGATAGATAATATTGACAAGACAATAGGTGCTTCATATATGTCAGTTTTTAGTTCTAAGGGATATAAAATGATAGCACTCACGAAACATCCCCTTCAATGCTGACATACTGAGAAGGCTGGTGGAAGAAAATGCACCATTTTGAGGAGAATTATCGTAACTGGCCACAATTTGGGCAAGCAGAGTCAAATGGCACCCAAATATTAAATGTGTCATTGAGATAGATTGGATCTGACCCATAGACTCTATTTGCAGTTGCGCTCTCCGAAGGGCCGCGACGTGTCGGTGAAATGACAGGATCATCTAAATCTGTAGTAAGAACCTGGTGAGCAGTTGTTGCCGCATCAAGCCACCCCTTTGACTTCAGCAGTATTAATTGATTAAGAGACTAATATTGAAGTCCATAAGGGTTGTAAACAACTTATGCACCTGTAAACACTCAACTGAGGGTGTAAATGCATCGGCAAGTTGACGTATCACACAAGAGGACTGGTTTTCAGGCAGCGGCGTGGCTTGCTCCTGCGACGATTTAAGGAGCTGGAGAAAGCGTCCTACTGAATTCAGATCATTCTCGGCGAGACTTGCTAGGAGGCGACCGATATCGGCAGGTGTGGTCATAATGATGAGGAGGTGTAATCACGTGATATCCTAGATTTCACATAGGACATACATATGACCGATCTCAAAGAACTGCTCGATAACTTGGAACACGATGCCTTCTTCGGGTACAGTACACCAGCAGACTCAAAAGAATTTGATAAAATGCTCCGTGACCTAGACGCAATGCGTCGCGAGGTTAACCCCGAAGTTTCACCCAGCTTCACTGTGCTTGCGAGGTGGATGGATGAGAGCGGACGAGCTTCTTTAACTTACCGACCCTGCCCGTTCACTTCCAACCTTGATATCCGTATGATAAAACCTCTCCGTATCGGGTATCCTCAGTGGTCCCAAGTCTGGCTAGCTGACTTGGCTTCGTGCGATCAGCCTCGCACCGTCGTTGTCAAGATTTTTCAAGAAAGTCTTTTCCGACATCCAGAAGAAGAAGATTTTGATTCGATGACTGGATCGTTGTACTGGCCTTGTGGAGCACAGCAGGCAAGGAATGAGGCTTGTGCATATCGGCTTATGAAGGGTCTCCAAGGTATCTCGTTCTTCTTCCATTCTTCATGTGAAATTGAATGTTACAATGTAACACAGGCAGAGATGTTCCGTCGTCCTACGGATTCATCAAAGTGACTAACGTCCTTTCTCTCATTTCAACATCAATCATATTAATCACATCCAGTTACAACTTCCCCACAGCGAAGTTTGCTTCGCCCACATCATGGAATATATCCCTGGTCCATCTGCCGCCATCGTGCTTCAAGAGTATCAGTCTGCACAGGGAGTACCCCTCGTGGACGCAGTGTGGAAGACTGTGGTGAGTAACAGTCTGCTGTAGGCAACTATCATACTTGTCGCTTTTTTTTTTATTGTAGATCACTTCCATATCGGCCGGTATTCATCGTATTCACAAATGTGGAGTTGCGCACGGTGACCTATCACTCCAAAACATAATCGCGAGCTCCTTTCCAACTGGTTTTGCGTTTGTTGACTTCGCATTTGCCATAAAAGCCAACGAGCGAAGTATCAGAGAGGATGCCATTGCGTCGGTTTTTTCCTGTGCACTTAATAGAATTTCATTTTGAAAATGCAATTTCTAGAATTGTTGCTCATCTCACCCGTTTCGGAGTCCCAAACTATGAGATCGGTCTCTGGTACGAGAGCCACAAGATGGACACACACACTAGTATGTTCCACGGCATAAAATTTGCTGATAGTGAAAGGAGACAATCGGGTGAGTATCCAAACCTCAACGCTATCTGGCAAAGTGCAATGCAAAACCCAATAAAGGCGTGGGTAGCTGTGGAAAGCGAGGATGAGGATGAAGAACAATAGCAAATAGTTCTTTTAAGTGTTGTAGAAGTACTTGCAGTCTACTGTATGGCTTGGATTATGCTATCGTTACCTTCTCCTTGACCCCCAATTTTCCCATCGCGCCTTGGGCTTCCTTGTTAATGAGTTCGGCCGCTGTCTCCGACACTGTTAAGCCTGAGGTCCTCGACAAGGAGGGCTATAATCTCCATGCTCCGTTGCCCCTCGTCAGTTTTCTTTGTGGCTCTGCCCAACCCCACGAATGCCTATAACCCTAAAGGGATGACCTGGTGATTTTTATATCTGTAGCAAGAAAGATCCACTGTTTGATGCCTCCATCAATGGAAGGCTTCAGAAAATATAAAAAGAAGTTTAGAAATTCCCATATGAAGCTGAGGGCCATATCAACGCAAAGATAGGCTTCAGCCTGATAAGTTTAGTAAATCAAGTTAAATGAAGGTCGGCACAGAGTCGGAGGAGAAATAATCGGCTGGCTTCTACAGACTCGCACGAACGCCTGATATACGTCATTGGGGGATCCGATCCCGTGACCGGGGTGGCGGTGCAGTACGTGATCTAGTACGTGATCTGTCTATCTATATATAGTTAGGTACGCCATGGTTCTTGAAGGTTTCATCCGTACAAGTAACCTTGATTTCATCAAGGCCCATGTCCTGCCTAAGGGGAACCCAAGGGGGAGCCCGGAGGATGAAATTTGCGTTTATGGGTATTCGGGTTCTTTGTCACGGGGGTCCTTACCGGCGACCCATGTGATTATATAATCATCGAGATGTCATTGAACT
>QLOY01005399.1:0-16220 GCA_003313965.1 Megacollybia marginata
TGAATCTATATAGCAACGACGTCGGCGACTGCACTTGATGATAATTTGACAGAAATAGAGGGTGTGTATATCTGGTATACAGCCGGAATTGAACGTTGAAAGTTGAACCCCAGTGAAAACCCACACGAGCACCAGCGACGGGATGCGAGCGCTGTCGGCGGGGAAGTGAAAAAATCGAGCGCCATCGACGTCATTGTTGTGTTTTGTTTTACTTGCTCGATCCCGCTCGATACGCAAGCCTCCGATACAACTAAACCTGTACACTACTGCCGCAAAATTTAGTTATTTTCATAATTTGACACGAACAACGACAGTAAGGAACACGGCAGAACAAGCTGAATAGTATGTATCTCCAAGAAGTTGCCAATCTGCAAACTTTGCCTCCGTCTAGCATCTTTCCTTCAGCAAGCCTTGCGCTCTACTTTCCTCTCACTTTTATCCAACCAAGTTCTCGATCACATTTCCACACTTGTATAAAGTCGAGCTCTCGAATCTTGCTTTGCAACTCTACTGCCCCATACAAGCTGCCCATGGCCTCCACGTCAGTCAAATACTTCTGCGACTGTCCGAGGTATTGCAAACTTCTGAAAGTGGTATCTAGAACCACATACTTTGACCATGCAAAGTTCCGTACTGCAGGTATTGTTAAGTTGAATTGCAACACTGGTATGCTTAACTACGTTCAGATTCACAAGCACACCACAGCGGGGGAAATCCGGGAAGGCCTCGCAAGAGACAAAAGCTTCAGGTATGTGTTGAGGGTTACTACGGCAACCTGTTGCTACCAACATTTCTATTTCAGACCCGCTCTGCAGCTTCACAGACATCTAAACCTGGTCCCAGTGGCCCACGGATGCGTGATCTGACGTCTCCTCATCCTCCATCTTCTCCTCCTCCTCGTCCTCTATCTCCTCCTTCTCCCAGTCGCTCGCAGATGCATGACACCGACGCCAGTGGCTCACCTACATATAATCCCGAACCTGGTTGCGACAACGATGTGCAGACAGACGAGTCACATGGAACCCAAGGCACCAGACAAGAACCCCATTCCCCAGAGCCCGATGATGATGTGGACGATGGCCAAACACTAGACGATGTAATCCCGAATTCGAAAATCGAAGACGTCCAGATGACACAGCAGTTCATCCAAGCGCTTCAGAATGCTTCACTACACAACGGCGACCTTTCAGAACATTCCATCGACTATCTCCTCAATCCTCCTACAGAACCAGTCGTGTTGGACGAAGATGCTGATCGCTGGTTATTGATGTGCCTGCGTATTTTTGTAGGTCTAAGTAAAGCATCGGATGATTGCTACACCAGTACTATTGATGCAATGAAACACGCATTTGCTGGTCCACTTCCAGTTGTCAAGCTTCACTCATTTGATCAGATCAAGCGAACCGTTCAGGAGATAAGTGGGGTCCATCCGATCATAACCGACATGTGTCCTGAGTCACATATCGCTTATACTGGCCCTCTCGCTCACCTCGATGCGTGTATACGTGAAGATTGCAAACTTTCCCGGATTGATCCCACAACTGGTAAACCGCGCCAGCAGTTCTATACCATACCGCTGGGTCTCCAGATCCAAGCCCTTCGACGTCATCCAGACACAGCTAAGAAAATGACATATTTTCAAGAACATATGGATGAATTGCTCACTCAGCTTGAGCAGTCGGGAGAACTTTCCTCTTTCGATGACATCTGCTGTGGTCAGGACATTATTCAAGCCTACGAATCTGGGCTCATAACTCCAAATGATACCGTTCTTATTTTCTCTTTCGATGGTTGTCAGCTCTATCGAATGAAACAATCAGACTGCTGGATATCGATTTGGATTGTAGTCAACCTACATCCAGGTATTTGATACAAGAAGTATATTCTTCTTGACTCCATCATTCCCGGCCCCAACGCTCCAGATGTCGTTGAATCATTCTTGTTTCCTAGTTTGCATCATATCTCTGCACTTGCACGTTTAGATGGTGGAGGTACTGTACCATTTCGAGCAGTTCGGCAGCCACTGTGACCTGTGACACGCTGTCCGAACTGGAGTGCCCGGCAGATGGCCTTGGGGCCCAGTAATATACTCCGCTTATGCAAGCCGGCAAAGTTCATCGGACTTCTTCGGACTTTCCAATGAAGGTCGCTGTACTTCGCTGAGGTACACTGAAGGACGCCGAAGTCCTCTGGACTTCGGCAGTTAGGTTAGGTTAGGTTAGGTTAGGTGGTTAGGATGGTTAGGATGCCGCGAAGCGGCAGTTAGCAGGTTAGGGTTGGTTAGAGTTGGGTCAGTATATTATATTTGAGGCCGCGAATGCGGCCGACTACAATTTGAATTAATTGAACTGCAGTGAAGTTCACTAGACTTCAACAGAGTTCGACGAACTACAGTGAACTCCAATCTGAATCTTTGCCAGGCCTCTACTCTCAAATTCAACAAAAATCTATAGAAAAAGTTCCGGACTCTGCTGGAGTACAGTGTAGTACACCAGACTCCATTGTATGCCCATTCATATAAATCAATGCTTTCTATGGTCCTACATAGTACAGTGACATACAACATAGTATGGTGACCCTCATTGTAGTGTGACGTACGCTGGTGTACAGCAATGTACACCGAAGTACGCCGCCGAACTTGCTGGGGCGGGGTATATAACTCTTGGGGCCTGTGACCTGCCGAAAAATTCAGCAGATCAATAGAATCACAGCATAAATATACCATTATAATTAGAGTATACAAGCAGTGTGGACGTCGACCATTGAAATAGTTAACAGTAGCTTCTCAGTCATGTGGGAAGCAGACGCTATATTAAGCAGGGAAAGCCTGTCAAACAAAAATTGATTGATTGTGCATCGCTGGACAGCCTAAAAAGCAATAGAGACGCAAAATCACATTCAATAATTGTTTACTGCTCAAAAGCAAGATATATAGAGGTGTGACCACCTATCTGAACCATCTGGCGGAACCCTATGTGACCTGTAACCGCCATGAAATTTCGGCAAACTATTTTGACTGTGATGCGTGACCTGCTGAACTGCTCGAAATGGTACAGTATGCCTGTTTGGGACACATACAGGGAAACCAAATATATCTCCCGTCTTTTCGTTGCCTTTGCGACTGCAGATTGCCCTGGAATGATATATCTAAATGGGCTAGTTGGTCATGTTGGCAAAAGTGGGTGTCGACTATGGTGTGGGATGCCAGGGTGCCGCCAGCCAAATTCAAGACGTTATTATCCTGCACTCCTCAAACCACACGATTTCTCAGTTATGTCCCGGGGTACTATTGATCATGGATAGTGGCCAACTTTTTGTTAAGCCTTCTATGTGCTACAGTGTCAATTAATCAAATGGTCATTTTCCCTCCCTCCCTCGGAAAGCCAACCAAACTAGTGTTTCGCATGGGGTACTGAGTACTGTATCTTAAAACCAACATTATTGGATTGTGTATCGCTTTCGCGTCCATTAAAGACTGCGTCACTTCGATCCATCACTGATTCGATACAATCTGCATTGAAAGTCTACTATCAAATCTCGATCAAAGTTCAACGTTCAACGTTCAGCACATTAGCTTCAATCCATGGTTTTATTCATTTTCGTGATTGCGAGTGTCTCGAGTGTTTAAGCTCAAATGGCATTGTTAGCCTGAATGCATCAGCGTTTATCGTTTGACTGGATGGAGGAGGTGGAACGATTGAGACAGTGCCAGTGGGATATATATGTACGACCAAAACGCATTTGAGACTTGAGCATTTGTTGTCAGACGCTCAGCTCCGGCTGTCTCAAATATCACCTTGCTACAATGGTGTCGTGGTTTTGCGGTTGCGATGCCTCTATCCCCTGTGATCTGTTTTTACATTTTACATGGTAGCAGCTTTTGAGTTCAACTCCGCCTGTACACCAGATGTAATAGCATTCATCAAATTACAGTCGCTGAGCTGTGTGCTGGTCATCTGATGTTTACCCGATCACCTTTAGTACCACTCCTCACCCTAAAATAAGGCAAGTGTCATAGCTTAGTGGTCATGACGTCTTTATCCCTTTCTTAGTAACATTTTGACGTGGCTTGGAGTTCGATTCCAGCTAAGTGTTATGTCTGTCACATCATAATTGCCGCTGGTGTACCTTCATCCAATATTTTGCTTAACGACCGGTTTTTCAATCCGCTCCGCGTTGCACATCATTCTCTGATATCAAACAGACCTCCTAATGCTGGCGAGTACAGCTAGTACAGTATCGTTCCTTCCCTCAGATCTCTCGGCACTACCGCTATATACTAGTAAGGATCTCTGTAACGCAAGGGCGAGTGTCTGGTAGTAAGGCCTCTTGCCTGATGGTAGCCCGACGAGAACAGTCATCAACAGAAGAACGACTGTGGCGTGAGCACCAAAGGGCGAGCCTGAGATGCAATGTTGACAGGAAGCAGAGTCGACTGCTATCGCCGCTGAGGAGTACAGAGGTTACAGCGGGAGAAAATGGATGCTTCCGAGAGATAACTAGCAGTCTTTCTTCAGCTGGAATCAAATTTCTTCAAATCCACTGGGTGAGAGGAGGATGGGGGTAAGTCGACTATATCGCTTGAGGTTGGTTGACTATTGGTTGACTATTGGTATACGGGAAGATCGTAAAGAAACTCTAGCATGCCAGCTGACAATTCTGTGTTAAAACGCACCGGTTGTATCGAGGAGACGATATTCTCCCACCCAATAAACAGGTTGCGAGTACGGGTTCTCTGAGCCATATAGGTCGTCCGTTGCGAGACTTCCTCTAAAAAAAAGGTAGCGACACCACCAGTGATAATGGATAACCAACAACCCTGGATAATATCCTGAAGAATCTGGGATCTCAACGTCCAATCCTTTGGCCAGTGGCGATAGGCCTATTACAACGAGAAGTCGTAGTCCCGTTGGTCGACAGATCATCTAGATCAGTTCCGAGTTCTTTGAAGCTTTGTGTTTGCCATCGCAAAATCAGGAATTCATCTAGCAGCAAATAAGGATCCGGAGATCACTGAGATGGGTACAAGACTGCTATGAGAAGCGTTGGTGGTGACGCCTATAATCGTTTGGTGTACCAAGTATCGAAAAGGAATGATGATGGGTACTCCGAAGCTGCAATGAGAGTGCGAGCGCGTGAGTGTGTACAACAAAGGTTTGAGATCGTTCAGACATCTCCAATAGATTTCTTCGCCGTGGTCCTCGTCCGCCCGTGGGCCGTCATTGGAAGAGAAAACAGTCCGCAGGTTCCAACGGCGAAGAGTGACGAATGGCAACTCATGGTGGGTAGGTCTGATAGTCAATCCATTTGCCCGAGCTGAGTGGAAAGCATCGGCAGAGAGAGGCTAAACGCATACAAAACCGTTTATGGATTTAGTCCAACGGTTCGGGCTTGCCCGAAGGGAGGAGCTGAATTTCCATTGAGCAACTAGCCAATTGAACAAGCGACCCTTGGTATTCACTTCTCATCTTAGAGGAGATATCTCGTCGATCTTCTTGACTTGATCCTGACATACTGTGTACATGACAGTTCCATTTTCGTGAAGGCCACAATTATGGTACGCGGTATCTGCAAGCTTGATTTTTCGAACAACGACAAACAATGATAGTCACTTGTTGTCACTTGTCTACGGTACGCGGTATCTGCAAGCTTGATTTTCGAACAAAGACAAACAATGATAGTCACTTGTTGTCACTTGTCACACAGTATGTAACATTTTGCGACTGCCCAGGAGTCTTTTGGTATTCATTATCTAGATAACCAATAAACTGATATGAGTATATCTTGAGCATGCGGCAAACACACAAAGTTTCAAGCACCCCGTCATCTGAGAGATGGTGATTAAAATAGGAAATGATTGCCTAAATGGGTAGGTGTGCGATGAGTCGACAACAAAGGTTGATTGTTTGGAATCAATTGGACAATTTACAGTACAATATTCATAGACATGACTATCCTTCTGACCTCAGGAATCATAGCATTGAAGATTTTCCATCCTTCATTCAGATGCAGAGCTGGAGAGCCTAGTCTCTCATAAATACCAACCGCAATCTGATGAAACTCATCTGATACCCAGTGCAATGTTTCTTCCTTCGGTGTCTCAATTTGCTTGCGAAGGTCCATAACTGCTTCTTTGGGAATCTGGATACGTAAATCCTGCAGACCATACAAGTGCGGGAGGTCAAAAACTCGTTGTGGAGAGACTCGATCAGGAAGCAACTTGTTTTTTTGCTTCCGAATCCTATGGTTGTTAAACCACTCCACATATGCATTGGTAGCATTCTGAATGATCTGGGGCCATAGCCAACACCAAAGTGATCTAGGACAAATTATCAGTTGTATAGGCCAGCTATAAGTAGCAGACATACATATGAATAAGATCATGTTCCATCAGGTATCCATGGGTACGACCAAGTTCAAGAACATCACGGATAGATCGTCCATTGAAAGTGCGCTTGTAGCTCCAATTAGCCTCAATAACAATGTTATCTGTACTCTTCAATGCACGTGTAGCAGGCCATTCATCTAAAGAGAGATTTGGAGTGTATTTCTGTCTGAAATTTTTCAGCCCTTGCAAATAATAATAAAAAATTACCCTTACCTTAGTGCAGTTTGTGCAGCTACCATCAGACCAACTTCAGTACCACCATCAACTGTTAACTGGATTGGAGCTCCATCATATGCATCAACAAAATCCAGATAAAGATGAGCAACAGTGTCTCTGTTGCGTGCATTGGGTACAACACGCATATGATGGATGCGACCAGTATGATCACGCATACCATATATGTGAACCCCAATTTGATCACCCATCTTCAAGGCTGATGCTGCAAGTTTTTCATGGCCATCACAGTGGACTTCTTGGAAAACACCAATAGCAGTTAGATGTCCACGGTGCTTGTGAGACTTCTTGCAGGGCAGACGATTAGTAGGTCCAGATGGTTCTTCAACTTTCATAATAAGCCGAACAGTGTCTCTGTTTGACAGAAATCAGGTCAGTTTGGGTAGTATCTATTAGAACTTACCATGGAATGTGATGACCCTCAAGCCTAAGACGAGCTTGAATAGTCTGAGGTCCTTGTTGGCCATGAATGTCCTCTTCCATCTTGTCACGAACAAGGCTTGTAGCTACAGCCAAAGGAGGTGGCTTTTTCACAGTTGAGACACCAAAATTTTTTTCTAAGTGTTGCAAGTGTTCGAAGGCTAGCAATAGCACTAAGCAACAGTAACGAGATGTGAAATGGGCAAACAACTTACTGAATATTATAGCTTAGATCCTTTTTCAAATATAGTAACTGCTCCTCAAGTGGTACACCTCTGTTTGCGAGATCCTGGAGAATTGGGCCTAAGACACTATCAGGTGGACCTAATGCCAGTGCCAATCAGCTGTATCTATCTTGAAGACCACACTTACATTTGCCATTGTCAATACCATTTTTTCCTTCCTGGTTGACCATTTCAAGAACTATTGCAAGCTATGGCTAGCTTATCAGTTTTTATACCTTATCACTCCAAACAGCTTTCAACAGAACAACAGTAGGTCCACAATACCAATTAGGAATGTCAATATTGTTCTATCTTATCACTCCAGAGTCCAAACAGCTTCAACAGAACAACAGCAGGTCCACAATACCAATTAAGAGTAACAATATTGTTCTGTCTTGTTGTGGATTGGGCTGGGCTCATCCTATAAATTCAGTAAGATGTTCAACATCACTATATCAAATCCACTAAAATCATGTCTGCTGAATTGTCTGCCTTAGCAACTGTTTGCTCTGGTGATGAAGGTTGTCAAGAGACATTTCCAAACAAAACTACTCCTGGACTCTGTTTTAAATGCATCCGAATTAGAGACTCTGAAGGTGCTGATAAAGAAAAGTGGCAGGTATGTTATTTAATCAGATTGTGAAGTTGAAGTCAATCCAATACAGAATGCACCTCAATGCATGGAATGTGGTGCTTGCTCTCTTCATATCAAAAGCCCATGTGGTCTCTGTAAACTGAAGGCACAAGCTCAAGACTCAGGATCAGCACTGACTCAGGTGCAACCACAAGGTTTGTTCTTTCCACTGATTTTATACAGTATTGATGCTGAGTCCCAGTTCCTTCAACTCTGACTTCAACCTCAGCACTCCCACTCACTGAATTGTTTCATCAGAATGTCAATACTGGAGTGTGGATGGCTGAACGGATGAATCCACACAAACGGATCAGCAATGTGACCCCGAGTCTGCTTACAAATTCCAATATGAATCTTCTTCGAAGTAGCTCAGCACCTACCACTGAGTTTATCACTGTTCTTGCTGAGCCTTTCAATGCTGAATCATGTCCAATCCTAGGCAATGTAGATCAACCTTTCAGCTCAGAAACTCCAATGGATCGTAAGTCCAAGCTTTATTAATTCATGATTCATCTTTTGGTCTGATCTACTTGGAATACAGAGGTCCTTGAAACTATTGTTGCAATTTTAAATGTAACATGGGAAACCTGCTGTCCAGCTCGTCTGTCTGTGTAAGTTTACAGTCTTGTTCCTCCAAATCAATGCTTACAATAGCCAGTGAGGATTTCAATTTCAGGAAGTATAACAACACTATTGCAAACATTGATAGCTCAACCTCGCTACTCAACTACTACAAGAAAAATATTCCAGATAAAGGGTCCTTGCCAAGCAAATACAAAGCACAAAAAGGAACCTTTGTCTATCTAGAAGTTCATTTGGATAATAATAAGGTCAATCTTGAATTCCAAGCCCTGCATCCTCTGACTTTTGGCCTTAGTTTCAGCATCGCACCAGAGTCAAATCACCTCTTGTCACTGGAAAGCTGAAAGGCTCCAAGCGAAGACAATCTGAGTGGGAAGATGATGAAGAAAAAGAGACTCCTACAAGTGTCTCCTCAAAGCGTCCTCGAACATCTAATATTGGTTTGTGAAACCTGCCCATGCATTATATATTGACCTTTCAACACAGATAGCCCTGCAAGTGGCTTTCTGCCCTTGACTTCATCATTCCAGAGGAAACAGTCTAATTTGCAGGCTGATACAATCTCAAGATCTTCTCTTGCACCACCTATTCAGACTGCCCTATCAACCAGTGTCATCCTCACCATTGCAAAGATATCAACAGATCCAACTACTGGAGTTGTTACCATAACTTGGCCTCAAGCTGCCAATCAGCCTAAAGTGAAAATTGAGGACAACCATTTTAGTGAAGGATATACCAAGTTCGTCTTCAAGGTATTTTTCATCTTACAGGATTTTTAAGACATCTGAAATAATATCTAAACAGATTATTGGTGCAGATGAAGAGCCACTCAAGGGCTGGAAATGGGTAGCAAAGCGCTATCATTCTGAAATTGGTTCTATCAACAATGATGAGCAGCTTACTCTTGAAGTTATACGTCTTGAGCAGCTCCGCTGGCACTGGAATTTTTTCACACAGAGACAAAGAAGGTTGGGTGTTGCAGGAGAATTTTCTCGTAAGTTATCAACCACATTTATGATAAATTTTGATTAATTATCCTTGTAGAATTTCAAGTTGGTCCTGCCATGCTAGCTCGAGAGGTCATAAACAAGGAATCTCACCCATCACTAGCATCAGGTGTAGAACTCATTGAAAACCTGGAAGATAGCAATGAAACTGCTCTAGACTCGGAGTCCAACTACCCTCATGTTACCTGGCTTCTAGACATTGAACGGAGTGCACGAGTAACTCGCTGGAGTGGAAATGATCGGCACCCTCAACATCACACTCTTGCTGGAGCCACCATCAATGCCTTCCAGCATTGCTCCTATCTGGCTAGTGATAAGCAGCTGGTCTTTGCTGACCTTCAATGTAGGTGCTTTGCTCTGTATGTGGCTTCTGCTGACTGTGTTATAGCTTCAGCAAGCTGGGGTGGCACCAGTTCTGCACCAGTTCTATTTGATGTTATGACTCACACCATTGATGGGTAAGGCATTTTCTTGTCATTCAGAGTTCAATTTGATTAACCCTGGTGGTAGGGATAGTGGCGTTGGAGATCGGGGTGATGAAGGTATCAACGAGTTTGTCAACCAACATGTGTGTGGTCCTCTTTGCCAAAGACTCCAGCTTGAGAGCTTGTCTTGCAATGACAATTCCGGAAATGAAATAGATTGAATGTTGTATAGTAGCTAGTACTGCTCTTTGTCTGAATGAAGCTGTCATCGACTCGTCGCACGCCTACCCATTTAGGCAATCATTTCCTATTTTAATCACCATCTCTCAGATGACGGGGTGCTTGAAACTTTGTGTGTTTGCCGCATGCTCAAGATATACTCATATCAGTTTATTGGTTATCTAGATAATGAATACCAAAAGACTCCTGGGCAGTCGCGAAATGTTACATACTGTGTGACAAGTGACAACAAGTGACTATCATTGTTTGTCTTTGTTCGAAAATCAAGCTTGCAGATACCACATACCATAACTTGTCACACAGTATGTAACATTTCGTGACTGCCCAGGAGTCTTTTCGTATTCATTATCTACATTATCTAGATAACCTAAACCGATCTGAGTATATCTTGAGCATGCAGCAAACACACAAAGTCTCAAGCAACCGTCATCTGAGAGATGGTGATTAAAATAGGAAATGATTGCCTAACTGGGTAGGTGTGCGAGTCACGACGAGTCAACGACAGCTTCATTCAGACGAAGGGCAGTACTAGTTACTATACAACATTCAATCTATCTCATCTCCACAATCATCATTGCAAGACAAGCTCTCAAGCTGGAGTCGTTGGCAAAGAGGACCACACACATGTTGGTTGACAAACTCGTTGATACCTTCATCACCCCGATCTCCAACTCCACTGTCCCTACCACCAGGGTTAATTAAATATTAAACTCTGAATGACAAGAAATGCCTTACCCGTCAATGGTGTGAGTCATAACATCAAATAGAACTGGCACAGAACTGGTGCCACCCCAGCTTGCTGATGCTATAATGCAGTCAACAGAAGCCACATACAGAGCAAAGCACCTACATTGAAGGTCACCAAAGACCAGCTGCTTATCACTAGCCAGATAAGAGCAATGCTGGAAGGCATTAATAGTGGCTCCAGCAAGAGTGCAATGTTGAGGGTGCTGATCATTTCCACTCCAGCGAGTTACTCGTGCACTCCATTCAATGTCTAGAAGCCAGGTAACATGAGGGTAATTGGACTCTGAGTCTAGAGCAGTATCATCGCTATCTTGCAAGTTTTCAATGGGTTCTACACCTGATGCTAGTGATGGGTGAGATTCCTTGTTTATGACCTCTCAAGCTAGCATGGCTGGACCAACTTGAAATTCTACAAGGATGATTAATCAAAATTATCATAAATGAGGTTGATAACTTACAAGAAAATTCTCCTGTGACACCCAACCTTCTTTGTCTCTGTGTGAAAAAATTCCAGTGCCAGCAGAGCTGCTCAAGACGTATAACTTCAAGAGTAAGCTGCTCATCATTGTTGATAGAACCAATTTCAGAATGATAGCGCTTTGCTACCCATTTCCAGCACTTAAGTGGCTCTTCATCTGCACCAATAATCTGTTCAGATATATTATTTCAGATGTCTTAAAAATCCTGTAAGATGAAAAATACCTTGAAGACAAACTTGGTATATCCTTCACTAAAATGGTTGTCCTCAATTTTCACTTTAGGCTGATTGGTGGCAGCCTGAGGCCAGGTTATGGTGACAACTCCAGTAATTGGATCTGTTGATATCTTTGCAATGGTGAGGATGACACTGGTTGATAGAATTTTTTCAGACAGAAATACACTCCAGATCTCTCTTTAGATGAATGGCCTGCTACACGTACATTGAAGAGTACAGACAACATTGTTATCGAGGCTAATTGGAGCTACAAGCGCACTTTCAATGGACGATCTATCCGTGATGTTCTTGAACTTGGTCGTACCCATGGATACCTGATGGAACATGATCTTATGCATATGTATGCATGTCTGCTACTTAAGCTGGCCTATACAGCTGATGATTTGTCCTAGATCACTTTGGCGCTGGCTATGGCCCCAGATCATTCAGAATGCTACTAATGCATATGTGGAGTGGTTTAACAACCATAGGATTCGGAAGCAAAAAAACAAGTTGCTTCCTGATTGAGTCTCACCACAGTGAGTTTATGACCTCCCACACTTGTATGGTCTGCAGGATTTACGTATCCAGATTCCCAAGGAAGCAGTTATGGACCTTTGCAAGCAAATTGAGACACCAAAGGAAGAAACATTGCACTGGGTATCAGATGAGTTTCATCAGATTGCGGTTGGTATTTATGAGAGACTAGGCTCTCCAGCTCTGCATCTGAATGAAGGATGGAAAATCTTCAATGCTATGATTCCTGAGATCAGAAGGATAGTCATGTCTATGAATATTGTACTGTAAATTGTCCAATTGATTCCAAACAACCAACCTTTGTCGTCGACTCATCGCACACCTACCCATTTAGGCAATCATTTCCAATTTTAATCACCATCTCTCAGATGACGGGGTGCTTGAAACTTTGTGTGTTTGCCGCATGCTCAAGATATACTCATATCTGTTTATTGGTTATCTAGATGATGAATACGAAAAGACTCCTGGGCAGTCGCGAAATGTTACATATTGTGTGACAAGTGACTATCATTGTTTGTCTTTGTTCGAAAAATCAAGCTTGCAGATACCGCGTACCGTACACAATGCAAGCTGGTTGTCACGCGTGACATTGTGTCACCCATCTGTCCACAAGCCCGGTACTATTATGCTATTGTTGAGTCGAAGTCAAATGGGGAGAGCTTTGTTGGCAACTTTTAAAAGAGTTTGTTGAGTCACACCCACACCCTCACTCTGCCAATGCTCAACCCAAATCATCCTGTATTTCCAGCAGAGATCTTCGACCATATCATCGATCTTTCCGCAGACGATCGCACTGTCCTGGCTGCAACCAGTCTAGTTTGTTTGGACTGGGTACCAGCCAGTCGCCGTCATCTTTTCCACACAATTACATTCCGACCATCTACGTTAAAAGACTTTCAGTCACTATGTAGTGGCCCAAATCGTCCGACATTCCTTCACCATATTTGCCACATCAAATTTGCGAACGACAAAGTCCGAGTCGATGAAAACACTAGCGACAATCCGAGACCAACGCCACTGGAATCCATTAAACTGAACCAAGATCTCCTTTCGTGGTTTCCCACTCTTCCATCCGTTTTCTTTATCACCTTCGACGCAATCGGATGGGAATCCCAAGAGATCCTGTCTCGCTTCGGATCTCTCATACCTTGTGCAAAAGGATCCAAACGCCTTTCTATCCGCACCGGCAGATACACATCTCACCAAATAGAATACGCTAATCAGTTCCTCCAAGCCTTTCCCTTGCTCGAACGCTTGTTTTTCGCTGGCGGAGCTCCCCTTCCCAGAACCCTACAAAAGATCGACTCCCTTGCGAAGCCTGCTTCAGATAGGCTTTCAATTCTCCGACTCAAGAGTCTATTCCTCGTCATGAACGAAGTTTCGCGAGACGAGTTTATCCGGACTGTTCCACTTGGCAGTGTCCAATTGGATAGATTCAAGTTTCAACTGTCCTCTGATGAAAACCCAACGCGTCTCCATAACCTCATCCTCTTCTTGCGACAACATTGTCTCAACGTGTCTTTCCTGCATATCAATATCTACCAAAAACGGATTCGACACCATTCACAAGAACGCAAGGACACTTATGATATTCGTGAGTTTCAATTTGACTTGGAGTCATAACTAAGTAAACCTCTCTTGCTGCAGTTGTTTCCGAATTTATCCACCTCTTTTCCAAGTTTCATAATCTCTCCACTCTGGAAATACTCGTCAAATGCGAGTTCGACTATCCCCAACTCCCCGAATGGGTCTACCCAGCCCTCGATGCAATTCCCTCGCGCATCAACATCAAAAACCTTCGATTTTTGTTCTGGGATCCTGTATACTTGGGATCGTGTGCGACTCCGAGACCAAGGAATGCTGAGCAGTGGAAGTACTTCGACTGGTCTGTTCTTAAACATGTCTTATCTCAGGAGAAGTTTATAAGTTTGGTCGTACCGGTTGTGCTGTACGGTCCGTTTGCGGGTCAAGCGCCGGAGCTTTTTGTGTTGCCGAGTCTAATCCAATGAAATTAGCGTCGAAAATAGTTGGAGCTGAGGACTGAATAGGTTTACATGCTACATTAACAATTCGATGACAGTATGAGCATGAATTCCACCGGCTCGAGCCCACGCTCCTCTCTCTTTGTCCTAACATGCTTCTGAAACAAATCCGCATTCTTCCTCCAATTGTCTAGAAAATGATTGGTGATCTTCTTCAACGAAGGCAAAAGAACAATGCTCTCCTCATTGGGTGTGAGCATTAGAAGAGAAGTGACCAGACGATACTCTCCACGAGCTCCTCTCACATAAAGATGCTCAAGAGCAGGAAAAGTGACGGCAAACCTAGCGAAAGCAGCCTTTACATCGCCTCCGTCTGCGAAAGAGAGATCGGTAATCAATGTTTTTACCCCCTCTAAAAACAGTGGCTCTGAAGCGTAGGATTCAAGAAAGATATAACCAGTCGGAGCAAACTTGAAGAGTTCGAGTTCAGATATAGAGGGAAAATCAAAAATCATGGCAGGAAAGACTGGTTGGTTGCCCCCATTATGGATAGACAGTTTTTCGAGAGAGGGAGCATAGATTTGAAAGTCGTCCGTGTAATTTTCGAATGAAACCCGTTCCCATACATCGTGTACAATGAATAGGGATAGATATTCGACCTTGTCAAAGGTCATGATGGAAGAAATAGCTTTCAAAAACCTGATGGAGTGAAATACAAGAGTCAGCGTTGGCGGCGACGTGATCCCTTCGAGAGGTAATTGCTCGGACTCGAGCAGATGTTCATCTGGTTTTGCGCTTTCAAGTCGGAGAGATCGTAACATGGGCATTTGTGGGATGCATTCGGCGAGAAAATGGAGGGCATTGTTCGAGTAGAACATCACGCTGAGTGATGTAAGCCACACCAATGGTTTGAAGTACCGTATGTATCTCGTTGAGGACTCAAATGAAGTGAAGCGTCTGAAGGTAAGCGCTTCAATATTTGAGATATCGTACTCTGCAAACAGAGCGGATACTACTTTGTCAACTTCGGCGCAGTCTACCTGGAGACTGAACAAACATCGTATTTTGAGTGTGGCGGGATCTGGCGTTGGATCTGTGGAAGGGATATTTGATATCTGCTTCACGTCAATACTGAGACGTTGAAGCCATGAACAGGTGTCCAAAATCTTCGTTATCTCTTCCCACCGCACACTGGCGTCCACATGCTGTATCGTGACGCTTTCAAGATGAGAAGGATACGCAGAAGGCAGAACAGGAGTGTTCCAAAGATTCAATTCCGTCAACGCCTTCATGGAAGAGCAATCGAGAATGGAGTAGGGGGACACGCTGGGAAGGACAGTGCGATAGATGGACGTGGGTAATTTCAAGACACTGCCCGATACTCTGATATCAACTCTATTGATGCAAAGGTGCTCTAGCCTAGGTGTATGCGCCATTCGCAACAAGGGGTAGAACAAATTTGTCAACGTATCGGAAGAAGCTGTAACGCACAGAGAGCGTAGGTTGACGGATATAGGGATGAGCTGAACGGTCGCAGTGACACATTGTGACAGTAACTCCATTTCTCTAGGGCCGAAATTATAATACATGGCGCGATTACCTGGCCTGGTATCCGGAGAGTTTGTGAAGTTCAGAACGAGATGGAAATCGGTATTGGCCTCAATGGGCACTATGGTTCTTTTGAATAGCGAAACATGATTTACGAAGTTTTGGAAAGCCTTCTCAGGCTCCGGTTCATATTGCCTGCTGCCTATATCAGGAATAGCCAGAGTGAACGTTTGGTAGCGTTCGCCGCAGTAATTGTGGACGGAGAACATAAGTTCGTTCCACCTCCAACAAGTTAATCTGACTGCTTGTGCAAATGGGTGTATTGTATAGGCGTGGTGGGTTTGTAAGCGCTGTATCTCTTCCACATCCACCAGACAGCCGTTTCTGAATATGCGGAGTAGAACATCGTTCGGTAATTGGCTGATATTCATCCTACATTATAAGTGCATGAAGAAGATACGCATAGAAGCTTTCGCTCACTGGAGGTTCGTGAATGGGGGCAGCCGTCGATGTCAAAGTGGTACCAACAAGACCCATATACGGGACAAACATGTACCA
>QLOY01005409.1:0-23912 GCA_003313965.1 Megacollybia marginata
CTGTTCAAGAAGACGACGATGAAAACGATTCGATCTCTTGTTTCGTCTCGACCAGTTGCGAGAACAAGAGGGTACCGGAGTTTTGATATGTCACATGAGGTAGGAGGTAGGTACCCCCTGCTGACCATCTTAAAAAATTTTTGGAAATATACTAAATAAGCATCAAATATTCATGTGAATGCGGAAATCTTCAATTAGAACCTGTTGCAAGCTTGCGGAAGCTCCAGAAACAGCATCTGTTGATGTTAAGCCTGGCGATCATCGGTTGTGTTCGGTTACCTGCTTAAGTAAGTCTACTAAATTTTTTGCGCTTTGGCAATGCTTTGGTCTGATATACAAAGTCAAATCAGAGTGAGGAGGAGTGGGACTCGGATGAAGACGAGCCTGACAATATTAATGATCATGACAGGCTATTGCCGGTCATCTGCCATACGAAGACGTCAGACACCTTCCAAAAAAGGTAATCACATGACCCTCAGGTAGGTAGGTACCCCCTAGGGTTGACCTTAAAAAATAAACCGACCCCGTGTGTGGTATTACAATACCGAGACCCCCTTGTGCGAGAATGGTAAGAAAGTGCCTGTTTTCGTTCGCAAATTCAATCTTTCCCCAGAGATGTACCGCTTTCCGTGACAATGCTGGATCTGCATATATTGACTGTAGAATCGTCCATCTCTATGCTACCATAGTACAGCGGCATCAAAATCTCCAACTTAACACCTGTGTTTGCGACGCCACAACTCAGGATTCCCAAGGCCTCCGCAACCTGTCGACATGTCATCATTCGCTCTATAATGACTTTTCCTCCACCTTGGATTTCTTGAGGGTACGCCAGTCTGTGTTACATGCATCTTGAGGGCGTTTGCGAGGAGGCGGTGAGCGGGGACGAACGAGATCTTGGTCTTTGCGACAGCATGAAAGCAAAGCGCGGGACTGGGTGTAGGCTTCAGTTTCGAATTTGGGTCGAGAATGGGACAAGGGAACATGTAGCATTGACAATTTGTAGAGACGCATTCCAAACGGAGAAGCTTTACTGGTCATTTGGATGTCTGCATACGTGGCGTTGACTTGGAATCTGGTGAATCCGCTGTAAACCATGGAATATGAGCCTGAATTCGGACAGAGGCAACAGTCAACTAGACGAGAAGCAGTACTTCGCAGCAGGATGGAATTGAGAGGGTTGCATCTGAGAAGTAGGCAGTACCGGGTTGAGCTGCGGTTTCGATGCAAGGCAAGCAGACGGAGCCAAGGCAAAGCAAGAATAGGACCAAACAGTCGGCTTTAATTTTAGAGCAAGCGTTGGACCTGAATATGAACCATCCGTATCGCCACGCGTACGAGCAATGCTTCAATGCTTCAATGAATCTGAGTTCTCTTGGGTCGCAGGAGGAGTGACGAGAAGGGTGTTTGGGTTTGTTTGCTTCAGCTTGACAACTCCCTCTTGCTGTGCTACTGGTCTTTAGTCGATCAGAAGACCCTTGATAAGTCTTTTGGTGATCCTTCTGACGCGTCGGCCGGCTAGTTTGCCAGTTGACTCAGATGCAGAACATGCAGAATTATCTAGGCGACAGTAATCCAAGCTCTACTACCTTCTCTTTGAAAACTGATATAAAGTCGTCTTTACAGTTCCTGAAGTAATAATTCTTTCGTTCAATGCATCCTTCACAGTAACCAACCCCCTTCCAAGTTGTCTTTGTTGAGAGAGCACCGAATCCACCACAAACATCGGTCCAATACTGTCGATACACTGGGGTATGCATCGAGCCCTTAATCTCCGGCATCTGCCTACAATGGATTGCTTTGGCATGCCGGGTCCATTCTTCATCGCATCTAGGCGCTTGTGGACCCCGAGGGTAGCGACAATGAAGAGAGTTCGGGATTTGGTTTTGAGCAACAGGAACAGTTGTTTCGGTTATCCACAACAATCGCATCCAGTCCTTGATCCCCACAAACGCTAGAATCTCCTCACGATTGAGGGCCATATCAGCAGTAGAACGCCCTGCGATGGTTGCGGTCGTTTTGCAAAAGTCGGAAAAAGCAGCCGTGCCGAACATGTTTTCTTGCAAGAGGGAGTAGATGGATGAATGAACGAGTTCCGCATAGTTGTATGCACGACCTAGCCACAGCATCTGAGTAGCTATGATATCCGGAATCCGAGTCCCGAAAGCGAATTCAGTGGCAAAGCGATTACGGAGGAAACGGTCAACACAATGGAATAGGAGGAGGCTGTTTGCGTGGACCAAGTTGAAGAGAGCATCAGATTCGAGAGTCAGGTTCTCTACAATCCCTTCTTTCTCACTAAAATAATAATTAGCAACAATAAACGAAATGGCGACGGACTTACTTCCGAATTAATCGTAGCACCAATTCAACACTGCATGCAGCTAAATCGAGTTCAACAAAGTCGAACATTTTTTTCTCGAGGTTTGCCCAGTGGTTAAGGTGGACATAATGAAATAAGGGTGAATATACCGCAAGCTCAGAACGCCAAACCTGGAAACGGACGTTCTCTTGAGTTACAAGTATCAGATCGCCAGCCCGGATGTCGAAGCCATCGTAAACGTTGGGAGGCGGTCGTCGCCTGACTGATAGAGTTGAAAAAGCAAGTTTCAGGGGTGATTCAATGCTCGTTCCTTGGTGACGAGGATGAGATTGGACTCGATGAGGTGGTAGACGAAAGGGCGTAGTTTCAGGACCAAATAAGCTGTCTTTATCTGATAACTGTTTAAGATCATCCATCGACGTTCGCTGAAGACTAGAAGTGGACTCCCCGAAAAGGGTGACATCTGAAATTTGAGATAAATTGTCGGGGCTTGTATGAACGGAGGAGCCTGCAAACAGATGTTCAAATTCATCAATCTCCATTGAAGGGGGTGACGATAAAAACGTTTCAATCTCCTCCGACAAACAGGAAAATGCAGATGGATATGGCGATTCTGATGAGTGTTGCTGCGCAGGTGAAGGAAATAACGGCGAGGATGCAACGGGCCTTCTGCCCGCATGACAAGATGCGGCTTGAGGAGAAGATGACCTGGACGTGTCTGATCGAGGTTCAAAGAGGGTTGGATCAATGAGGGGTGCGAGAGTGAGATCTTCTCTTCGACCAGCAGCAGAATACACGCTCGTCATCTCTCCTATAGGCGTTCCGAAAAGACTACGAGGGGTCGAGAAATCGGGAACAGGGGATGCATCTCTGGGTGGCGTCGTAGGTGAGACGAGAGGATTACTCGGGTATAGGCCAGTGAAAGGATAGTAGGACTCTTCGACAACAAGAGATGAGTAGAATCTTTCGATAGCGAGTTCAATATCCACTTGTTCACAAACGATGTCGGGAATGGGAAGACTGTCGACGAGGGAGTCGAGGGGAGGATCGGACGTTGTGAACAAATCCGGAACGTGCCGTTTGACAAGGTCAACAAAAGCCACTCGCGAATGCCGAGGACGACGGCGTTTGTATGTGGCAAGGGCAGCAGGTAGATTGCTTTTCAAGGTTTGGTTTCTTTTCATTCCGACAATGGAGTCACCTCTCTCAGGCTGGCCCGTCTCTGACAACAGCGGCAGGGGGCCTTGTTGACGACAAGTTGGCTGACTAGAGGTAAAATGACCGAGCCCGCCTGTTAGGTAGTCAGACAGTATGAAAATGCAACAGCAAGTTACCTGGGCTTTTGCAGCGGCCTTAAGTGATTTCTTCATGGTGCATATAAGGGGATGTGCCCGAGGCGTATTACCCAAGCGCCCGAGAACCATTACTGGGCGGACCAAACTTGAAATTTTTTTTTCCGGATTCACCAGCTAATCTTGGGAAAGATTCTCTCCTCAAATCACCTTGGCGTAGCATACATACAAATGCACAAGTGGCAACAAACCGTCACGAAGAAGTCGAAAGGTATATTGGACTGTGCACCCGCGGCCGAGCCAACTCGTGCCTAAATGTTTGTTACGTTGACGATGATCCTCAACAGCCCCATTTTAGGCAGACTTCCCCGAGAGTACTTACGTGCGCGATAAGTGAGCAGGGAAAATGTCATGACCGACGAGTGATTGTAAAAAGTCGAGCCCGATTAGATGGTCGACCGGTCGGTGACAAAGCTCAGCAGTGGTTGCATGCGTTAGGTTGTGAAGATAGACAATTGTGTACTTGACATCAAGCAACTGAAACAAACAGGAAGCAAAGAAACTGAAAGGGACTGTATCCCCACATAGTCATCTTCCTGACCGGCACGAGAACAAAGAAATTTTAAGACATAGACCCGCCGCAAAGACTTGGCAGTTGTGTGCCAATTCTACGATGAGATTTCAGGGATGCTATCCTGCGTGAAATATGTATGAACTGAGAGGCAAGCAGCGCTGCACCTGCGGTCGAGAGTACAGGAATCAGGAAGGGAAGAATCAGGATCATATCGACACCGCAGCCAACGGTTTGTTTGCACCGAGAGCCTTGGCCCTGTGATCGGACAAGCCAAGCGAATTTCGAAAGCTTAATATCAGGCCAGCAGGATGCATGCAGGTGAAGTGAGGACCACTGGCCACTTAGGGCGCGCGAACCCTGGAATGATGCGGAACCCAACAAACAAAACAAAACACCCTCCCCTTCGCTGGAACTTCAAATGGCAAGGTGAGCAACCAATGTCCTCTGTCAGTTCCCGGATGCAGAGCTTCAATTTATTGCAGTAAAGGACCAAAATCATGAAAACGCAGATTTAGCCGACTTGAACAAAGCGATCCTACATTCCATTCTCGAGTATACTGAACCTCGAACCCGCCAGGTTCCGTACAGTGCTCCACCGGAGCGTGCTATTGACGACATTGAAACCCTACTGATACATCGGGCCTCCGTTATCTCAGCCTGGCTACACTAGTACTGAAGAAATTGCCTATCAGCAATGACGAGCATGTTCACTGTGTCGCCATCTTTACAACCGTCCCTATTCCCTCTCAGCCGACTCACGTCGCTATTCCTGACATTATCAATACCACGCGGAAGCTGCAAACTGCTACACAGTCTCCCTCGCCTTTCCAAGCATCCCAAGTGAAAAAAATGCAGGAAAATTCCCATCTGCGTATTTTGAATGATCGCCCATCCTTTGATCCGGTCATTGCTCCTCAGGGACACGTCTTTGCAGTTTTGAAGACATATCTTGGCATCAAAAGCTGGACACCAATGCAGCTATCATCGACGAGACGAAGCTCGAAGCCGCTGTCGACACATTTTGCGATGCTATGCGTCCTATGTTTGATACGACGGGCGGCGGCCATCCCTTTATTGAACGCCATTTTCGAAGCTACGCCGTTTGAGAAGATTCGCCCCGCCTTCATCGATGAAACCACAGATGGACATACAGATGGTGATCACTCTGCCGCCATAACATGCCCCTCCAACGCATTGTAGCCCATAAGACTGACATTTCCGAGTTACAGTCAGCATTTTCATACATCAAGAGACGAGCGGCTAGCCGTTTAACCTGTGCCGGCGCAGCATTACTGAGCATTTGCTGTTTCTCGATGAGTTCTCGATTCTACGGGAACGGAGGAGACGTACCGTACAGCATTGAGTTGGTGACCCATTCTCTCCAAGCCTCCCTGACGACCAGCTGTCGCTCAGTGATATGCGACTGCGTCGACTATACGTGTTCGTGAGTTGTAGAAACGGAAGAATCGTGAAGGGACTGACTGCAACGAAAACGAATTACTATCCCCGACCCTCACAAGCGACAACCGCAAACACACTCTCTGCAGGATATCATTACAGCAGACGACATGATGAAAGCCATAAACTGTATTCCAATCGTGGCGCCTGTCCAACGAACATCAAGAATGAAAAGTAGAAGTACAGCCACACGAGCCGTAGCCAATGTCTGAGCGGTGGCTGATGTCACCCCTCCGGCGACTGATCTCTCGCTAGCTCGTCATGCGAATATGGGAGCAGTTCAGGTAGATGCGAGCAACGAGAAAGACCAAGGACGCAAACGATTCGCTCTCCTTCCTCATTCCTTGGTCTGGCTGGAGAGATATTGGACCATGAATCACTTCGGAGTGACTCGTTGAGGGAGAGTGGTGTGGGGTTAATCCGCACAAACACCATCCATCCCGTCGTGAAGGAAGGTGTTACTACGATCACAGAACAAGGAGCTCGCAATCTCGGCCCGACGTTGAGAACGTACAGACGTGCGTTTCGAAATTCGATATCGGAGGAGATCTGACCAACTTGCTGCAACTTGCAAGCAAAGTGAAGGAGCGGGAAGGTTATTCCAAGAAACTGTGGACCTTACGAACGCATGTAGTCATTAGGTGAAGTGAGAACCCAATTGGGTGAGCTTACGACTATAACGAATAGCGTCTGCGTCCGGTCTCACAGCTTCTTGCACGCTTAAAGCATGTTGGTGCAGCTGTGTTCCATGGGTACAACTACTTTGCAGGATTATCCTCGTGTTGTTGCCGTTCGCTGGCACAAGGACATTTATCCACAGCGATGCAACACCGACCATTCTTTCGGTTTCTTTCATTCCAGTTGCTTATTCCGTCAGTGTGGATTCCGCACAAGCTCCGACTGGGATCGTGAGTTCCGAAGTTCAATTTTACACGCGGTCAGTCCCATCTCGACTCTCCCGCTAGTCTGATGGCTGCTAGCAGATGATCCACCAGTCTTATTCTACACAATTTTTTTTATTAGAGGCTTAACGCAGTGGTGAGGAAGTGCAAACAAGCCATCCTCAACTTGAACTCCATTTAATGTGGATTTGCGCAAGGCCATTAAAGTTGAATGAACACGGGGAACCGCCCATCAACTGTCAGACATCAGCCTTTGGGCGGTGACAGCGAAAAGAGCTATGTGTAAGCTCTCCGTTGTTTGGCATTCTGATCTATTCTGATGGTTCTACTTATTCACGATCACTTATAAGACTCCTTCGGGAAGAGAAAATGACCCATTCCTCTCCATCTCTTGTTGTCATGCTGCTCACCACTGTCCTGACACTCTCCCTCTCCGTAACTGCATTTGCAGGACCACACAATGCTCCCCTTGCCTACCGCAAGAGAGAGGGACAAATTCTTCCTGGAGACGTTTTCAATGCCACTTTCGGATATTATCCGCCAGGGCTGTACGTGTCCCTCCTACTCGGATCACTGACCACTTACTTATCCAGGACTTTAGGGGAGCCTGTGGCCAATACAACAGTGCCAGTGATCTAATTGTTGCACTAAACAGTCAAGATTGGGGACCCGTTCAATATCCAGGTCAACATTGTTTTCAAACCATTGTCATTCAAGTTGGTAGTGTGGAAGTTAGAGCTACTATTACGGATGAAGTATGCTATTCATCTCCCATCCGACTCAAATTCATTTGCTTCGAATAGTGTCCTGGATGCGAAGTATTCGGTCCACATGGACTTGACCTCACCCCTGGTCTCTTCGAGATGTTTGGTCCTCTAAGTGATGGTATATTACATGGATCCTGGTATTATGATGGAGGGACTGGGTAGATAGAGGTCCTCCTCAGACCTTTAGTGATGTTGGTGAATTGTTGTCGTTGTCCTCTTCTTAGGCTGTATATACAACGTGTCAACCACCAAAGTAGAGGTTAGTGAAAATTTAGCACTAGTTCCAGATACCCTGGATGAAGACATGTGCTAGCTAAGCCTGACAACCAACTGACAACAAAAGACTTAGCATAAGATAAGGTAGAGATCAATGATGAATGTGCATTATCAATCTATAAATCATTCCTTTTTAGCTCTTGCCATCAGCTCCTCTCACAAGCAATATCCATTTGATCTCACCCATGACTCCCTTATCTATGCTGGATAGTATCAGTCTCACTCCAAAGCTTTGTTCTCAGTGACTCAAACCACCTGGCAGTCTTTTCAAGTCTTCTTTCTTTCTAAGAGAGTTCAAATACCTTATCTATGACAAGTATGAGTAACTTCTATGGTATCAAGGCACAGTCAATCATCAGGTGCAGGTGCATCAATTATACAAAACTTGAGATTCCGATGCAATTAGCAGTCTGTCTGCTTGTCACTCATTCCCATGTCTGTAGAGCCTCTAAGACTCTTAGTGGCTCGAGCTTCAGCAAAATACTCAGATTCTTACTCTACTCATGCCCAAATAAGACCTCTTCAAACAGGTGTGCTCGGATTCTCAGCACTTGTGGTTGTGGCTCAAAGGTTGATTGATTAAGTAAGCTACTACAAAAGCAGTAGCTAAGTAACATATAGAGTCCATGTGGGGTATTTCCAAGTATATAGAACCTTGCTGCACCTCAGAATAGTGGAACCACGGCTCAACTGTCAGAGTCATGCTGCTACAAGCCATGAGGGCAAGCTGAGTCCATGATCTGATGGGTGCTGGTACTCCATATTCATCAGCTTGGTTGGCATTGAAGAGGAACATTGAGTAAAATCATTATATCTAAATAAAATCAACTTGAAGTATCTATTAGATGGGTGAACAAGAATATTGAGTATTGAACTGGAGTAAGAGGGGAAGACTTGGAAGGGGTGGTATCTGTGGATGGTCAGTATGAACAAGGTAAAATGTATTGCATGAATGAATGAGAGGGAAGTGAGGTTGGTGACAAGCAGGTCACCCCACCCTTCCATACCTTTTGTGACTGTACAACCTATTGAGGCACCAGGGCAAGCTAACTGCTTATCAATTTGTCCTCAGTCTGTGCTGCCTCACTGATCCAGTATTTCCTCACAAAAGCTCAGTAAGCTCATTGCTCTCATTGATTAACACAATGCTCACCAGATATTCTGAAGTCTTTCTTGCATGCAATACACATGTGGAGCTATTTAACAAGCCTAAAGTGTGCAAGACAGGCACATAACCTGAGTCAGCACTTTCCCCACTGTCCTCCAGACTCTGTTGTTGTATACTGCCCTGTGTGTCTGGAATGGGGGGTTAACATGCAGGCCAGGTGAGAAGAGGCCCCTCAGTACCTCTGTCATTTTTGTCAACTCAGGACAACCAGCGACAGAAATCTCCAGTGCAACCAATACACCAAGCATGGCAATCCCATCTCATTGTATGTGGGAAGGTCCTACTTTCCAGAGGAGAAGAAATATATAAAGACTTGCCCAGTTAGCATTGAGGTAACTGCTTTCTAGTTTTGGTTGGCTTGTGCTCATAATGCACACAGAGAGCCATTTGTAACTATATCAAGGCAATCAACCATCAACATCAACCCAGATTTGTCAATATGCAAGAGTCAGGAGTTGTCAATAGTCAGTGAGATCATGTTTGCCTACTGGCAACAGCGGATTTGTTAGGGGGTGCAAATTTCCTTGATAAACCAAAATGTTCTAAATAACATAGAGGATCAGTTTCAACAGGATTTACTCAATGTTCCTGCTATATGAGATTTAAGAAAGAAACTTCAGATCAGAGATGAACTCATTTTAAACAACAATTGTCATGCCAAATCACCACATGTGTACAGCCGATGTTGAAGGAGATTGTGTTCCATTGGTGGAACAAAGGGGAGTTGGTCGGGCTTGTGTTAGGCTGTGGCAGTGAAAGAGGATGTGTTGAGTTTGGGAGATAACAGGGCTCTAGCACTACTCTAAAATTGTTAGTATGATACTCTAATACCCACTCTGGTCATGGTCCACTGAAACCTCTACAGGCAAGTCCACCTCTGGCTCTGGCTCACTCACTTGTGGTTTTGATCAGGATGTGACTTATTATGTAATATGTACAAATGCGGAATGTAGGTAGCATAAAGTGTCCATAGAAGGAAATGCAACCTTCCTCTACCTCCAGAATCTTGTACAGCGCTCCACCAGGCTTATACCACATCGGTTGGCCAAGCCTCAGAACACTTGCTCAAGGTGTATGCAGATGATCAGGTGGTGTGGATACTTGACTCTATTGGTTTTGGTTGGTAACATAAGTAGGAACCATATCATAATGCATCTGTGTAATCTATCAATGGGGAAATCTTGTATATGACTGAATGGGTATCAAAATGCAATCTTGAGTACTGAAATGGGAAATCGGGTGTTGGGACAGAGTAGGCATAGTGAAGGGAGTATGACTGGTATCTAAAAGTGGTCAGTATAATCATAATATAATGAAGGGAATTAATGAGCAGATGACAGAGGGAGGGTGTGACAAGTAGGTCACACCACCCTACCATGTTGGACTATTGACGCCAAGGGTAATTAGGCGCTAGCACCATATATATATATCAGGCACGTTACCATTACACCTCAGTCTTGTAGAACTAGACTGAGGTGAGTACATTCAACTATTAAGCCGCGTAGTATCTAATTAGCTAAACCTTAGATTACTCTCTTATAGGTATTTGTTTAATACAGTCTGGTAGAACTAGACTGAGATTACTCTCTTATAGCCGACACTGCACGCAGCTGTTCAACAGGTTATTGGCCCCACCCATCCGAGTAGAGGAACCTCACATCATCAAAAATCTCTATCGATTCACTATGTCATCCAGTGCTCCACCAAACATCCAAATCTTTCCAGCCGAGTCGCAGTTCAATGGACAAGCCACCTGGAAAGCATTCAAAGACCTTGTTATTATCACAGCAGGCATGAAAGGACTCACTGCCTACCTTAATGGCACCCTCGCATGCCCTACAGCTGCTACCATGCAACAAAAGATCATTGTGACCAAAGTGTCGGATGATACAGAAACGACAATGACTACATCCAGCATACAACCAACTGCATGGAGTAGTAGCACCCCATCTCCAGAAGAATGGGACTTATGGGAACAACATATGACTGGAATAGTTTTCCACAATATCATCAACCCAAGCAACTTCTCCCTAACCCCCAAAGACAGCGTGGCAAAAATGTGGCGATTGCTTAATGCACAATTTGACGGCACAATGCTAATCGAGCAAATGATGGCGGAAGACAAACTCCAGGGGAAAAAGCTAGGTCCTGATGACCTGGAAGAGCATGCAAAAGAGCTGCAATGGTTAAAGACCATAGCTGCAAACTTTGGATCGACAATCACTGACATGGAATTCAGAGTAATCTTCCTGTCATCCCTAGGAAAAGAATACAATGCAGTCGTCAGCATTGCAGCAAGACACAGTACATTCCAAGAAACCTACAATGAAGTCAGGATCGCATGGCTTAGGGACAGAAAGCAGCACCATGAGGAGGAGAGACAAGCACTCCAGGTGAAAGTGCTACTCACCAAAGTCCAAGCATCAAAGAAAGGAAAAGAAAATGGGAAGGAATGTTGGAATCCATCCCATGGAGCAGACAAACTCCCCCGCAAAGGTCACACAATTGACGAATGCTATGCAGAGGGAGGAGGTAAAGCTGGACAAGCTCTGTGGAATAAGAACAAAAACAAACTGGTAACTAACAGTTCCCAAACACATGCACAAAATGTAACATCCGAGAATGTGCACACTGCAAACCTAACACAAGTCTCCTCACCCATGGAAGTCTACACCCTCTCTGCCCAAACTGACAACTACTCAAACGAACAGCATGATGGTTATGGTGGTATGAACCCAACATCGACGTCACCAAACCTTGACATTCCCAATAGAAACACATCACCTAATTCCGTTCTAGGGGAAGAAGTGAGCGTTGGGGAGGCTATAATGTTATATACAATCAGTTCGTCCCATGTTCCCAAGGACAATACATCAGAACATTCCCTTTGCACAAAGAAGACCTATCTCGGCTCAGGTGCCACACATCATTGCTGGGTGAAACGCTCAAACTTCATGGATTATACCCCAGTGACTAATCAAACTGGATGGGTGGCAAAGGAAGGGGCCCATTTCGAGATACACGGCACTGGAAGTGTTCAGTTTAACACATCAGTGAAAGGTATAGAACGCACCATTATCCTAAAAGGCGTTCTATACACTCCCAAGCTATCCCACTCCTTAATATCACTATCCTCGCTTGCGGAAGCAAATTGTTCAGGTACGTGGAACCAGGACAAAATGACAGTAACACAAGATGGGAAGGTAGTGATGGAAGCAACAGGTGAAGGTCGAATGTTTAAACTGGACACATGGGATACCACTGAAGCTGCATTATCCTGCTCACATATGTGACCAACCTCGATCAAGGTATGACACAGAAGACTCGGCCATGCAGCTGTTGAACAAATACTTCGAATGTTGAATCGGAGCCTTGTTGATGGTCTGGATGTGACTGAAAAGAAAGCCGAGGGGAAATGTATAGATTGCATCATGGGGAAGCATGCTAGGCGGCCATTTGATGAAGTGGTAACACACGAAACAGAGATCCTGGAGCAAGTCCACTTAGACCTCTGGGGGCCCAGCAGAACCACAAGTGCTGGTGGAAAGCGTTACATGCTAATTTTCAGTCATGGAAGGACATCGTACTGGGTTCCGTACTTCCTTTCCAATCGAGAAGTGCCAATGACACTTGAATCATTTAAGAAGTACCACATTATGGCCGAAAGGCAAACAGGAAGGAAACTGAAAAGGGTTCGGGTGGACAAGGAGTTCGTGAATGGAGCATGGGAAACCTACTGTGGAGAGCATGGGATCATTATTGAAACAGGCCCACCTTACTCATCAGCCCAAAACGGTATGGCCAAAAAGTCCAATCAGACGGTAATTGAGGGGATAAGAACAACACTACAAGATGGCGCGTTTCCTCTGTCTATGTGGGGGGGAGGCAGCAAGTTCCCAAATATACCTACGAAACTTTATCCCATCATCATGCCACCCTGACAAAGTACCAGTGGAGCTGTGGACTGGGAAGCGCCAAGATGTCTTGCATCTGCACCCACTAGGATGCGATGCGTGGGTGAAGATCCCAAAGGAGAAGGGGGAGAGTAAACTGTCCCCAAGATCTATCCAAGGTAAACTGATTGGGTACATGGGGCGCAGAGGCTACAGAATATACGTACCAGAGACTCACAAGATCATAGAGTCCAGAGACGTCATCTTCGAGGAAGGGTTAGGACACTGGAGCTTATCAAAGGAGGATGAACCGAGTGCTGAACCAATTGCACCTATATTCAATGAACCAAAGAAAGATGCTCATAACCACGCCCCTGATGTGCCAGATGACAACAATAACGATGATGATGACCCTGATGGTCAAGTCCCAGTTCAGGACCCGGATCGTAATGAACCACCTGAGGATGCTGCTGTGGATGAACCAGATATCCAGGACCCAGGATTCATCCCACCTGATGTAGTGGAAGAGGAAGAAGCTGGGGTCATTGATGAGCCTGTGGCCCCTCGGAGATCAAACTGAACCAAAAGGGAGACAATTGCACTCCAACACAGTAGGGAATCTGAAAGAGAGACTCAGATTGCAAAGGATCAAGGAATAGATTGGGCAACGAACAGAAAGAAACTGAACCGGAGACCATGGATAGGCATGGTATTCACAATAGACCCCTGGGCGTTCCTGTCCTTCAATGATGATATCTACATTCCACAGTCTTTTGAGGAAGTGATGGAACGGCCAGACCTGTGGATGGCACCAATGAAGGCTGAGATAGATAATCTCATGAAAAAGGGAACGTACCGGTTGGTTAAGAGACCACCAGCAGGGACGAATGTAGTGAAGGGCCGTTGGGTTTTCACCAACAAATACGATGGGGCTGGAAATATCATCAAAAGGAAAGCGAGATACATTTTCAAGGGGTTCATGCAGATTCTGGGGGTCGATTATGACAAGACCTATGCAGGCGTTGTTCGCATGGAGTCACTGCAGATGATGTTTGCCATCATCACACAGCTTAAGTTGGTCATGTGGCAGGTAGACTTCACGGGCACATATCTCAATGTGGACGTGGAACATGGAGCAACCACAAGGCTTTGCATCAGAAGGTGATGACAGGGTCTGTTTGTTGATCAAGGCCCTGTATGGAATGATGCAGGCTGGACACCTGTGCAGGAAAGCACTTGACGGGATGTACCAGGAGGAAGGCTACACCAAGTCATTAGCTGATCTGTGCATCTGTTTCAAGCGTGAAGGCGATGAGTACACACTCACCAGGACATATACAGATGACGTGAAGGGAGCGAGTAGCACAGCAAATGGGGCATCAAAGGCCAAAGGTGAGCTCAGAAAGCACTGGGAGCTCACTGATACAGACGATCTAAACCTCATGCTCGGGGTCACTGTCACTCAAGACAGAGAACTCGGGGATATCACGCTCAGTCAATCAGCCTATTTTGAACACATGCTGAAAGCATTTAGTTTGTTTAACCTGAACCCAGTGCCGACTCTGCTCGTTCTCGGTTTACAGCTTGAACGTATACCATATCCTCTCCCACCTGCTGAAGTTGAGTTCATGGCAGACAAACCTTTCTGCCCACTGCTAGGAAGTGTCATGTGGGGGCAAGCATTGACCCGACCAGATCTATCATTCACGGTCAGTTTCTTAGCTCGATTCCAGGACAATCCTGGGAAGGTACACTGGGATGCCTTGATACACGTATGTTGATACATAAAGGGGACTCTAAATTACTGAATAGTCTATCGAGGGCCAAGGGACGGCAATATCAACGATTTCAGAATGAAACTCAAACCTTATATCTATGCTGATGCAGACTATGCAGGATGTCTTGACACTAGATGATCTACGTCAGGCTACATCGGTATCATGGCTTCTGGACCAACAGTTTGGGCTTCAAAATGCCAGCAGTGTGTCACCACATCAACCACTGGTGCGGAGTATGTTTCGCTGGGGAAGGCTGCTGAACAAGCCATGTGGATGTCACCGTGGATGGATCAAGTTGACTTGCTGCAGGAGAAACCAGTCGTAATTCGTGGTGATAATCTGGCATCAATTAGTATTGCAGAGGACCAAAGCCATCACCAACTCTCAAAACACATCCATGTCCGGCATCACTTTATTCATGAACTTGTTGCTTCCAAACAAATCCTCATCCAATCAATACCATCTAAACAAAATTGTGCAGATATCCTGACAAAGCCATTGTCACCTGAAGCACATGATTGCATCGTACAACTACTATCTCTCCAGCCTTAGCATCAGGGGGGGTGTTGGACTATTGATGCCAAGGGTAATTAGGTGCTAGTGCCATATATATATATATATCAGGCATGTTACCATTACACCTCAGTCTGGTAGAACTAGACTGAGGTGAGCACATTCAACTATTAAGCCACATAGTATCTAATTAGCTAAACCTTAGATTACTCTCTTATAGGTATTCATTTAATACAGTCTTGTAGAACTAGACTGAGATTACTCTCTTATAGCTGACACTGCACGCAGCTGTTCAACATACCACACTGAGCTAAATGAAATCCATATGGTTGCCCATTCATGTCATGGGGTAACTACAATGTTAAACAATTGGAAGAGAAATGGAAAGAATTGCTAACAATCAATCAAATGCATGGAAAGAGCAGCAAGAATTAATGCATCAGATGCTCTCCAAAATTAATGGATCTAGCAATCAAGATGACTAACTATCACCTCGAATGGCTGAAGGAAGTTAAAACCAAGGATAATGCTCCTTATAAAATCACAGATACCCAGTCTTCTCTTTTGACAACCAATTACCTAAGAATGAATTCCAATGTAATCTGGCAGGCTGGGATAATGCTCAGAAGCTAGATTGGAAAGCACTTCCCTGGAATAATAAGAGGCATGACAATCCTTTAATCATACCACTTGATACAGTCTTCAACTTCCACACATTAGCAGTTATCAATAATTGGGTCACCAACATTATGTGGAATCATAAGATGAATGGCTACTGCAGTCACTGCTCTGAAAAGAAGGACAAGGATATCCTGAAAAGGCTACAAACCTTGTTTAAATTCAATGCAGAATATCAGGAACATTCCTTACAGAATAAGTACATACCCCAAACAGCAGAGCCAGATGAAAACACATGCTCACTGGCATATATAGGTGACCCTTCTCAGGCACCTGTTGACCTTTGGATGTGAGTAATAAACTCCTCCATTGGCTTCTGATCATAATATGGAACTCGGAAAAAGCCTGGGAAGCAGTTTTTATGTCAAAAATGGTTGACTATGACACATGGCACAATTGCATGGCACATGCCAGCAAAGAGGTTATGTGTCATTTGAAAACACATCTTAAGGGTGTTCAAGTCAAAGGTTTATTGAAGCTCACTACCTGTAAAGGATATGGGTAAACATGTATCTAAATTGTATCCTACATCAGAAAAGCATGCCACTGAAATCCTACACTTAACCCATGCTGATTTGATCAAATTTCCTGTATGTTCATATCATGGATATAAGTTCAACTTCTTGATGATCATTCTTCATATGCCTATCATGAACTTCTTAAACATAAGGATACTGCCTTCATTGCATTCAAGAAGTTTAAAGTGTTAACAGAGAAAGAAACAGGCAAAAAGATCAAAGAATTTTGTGTTGATTGAGGAGGAGAATTCCTTAGTGGTGAATTCAAACACTTTCTGAGTTTGGAAGGTATATCAGTGCATCCATCTGCACCGCATACACACCAACAAAATGGAAGAGCAGAACATCTTAATCAGACAAAGAAGAAGCTTTATGTCATATGGCTTGTATCCCCATCTCTTGGTGGGAATTTGCCTACAAAATGGCTACCTTCATCTATAACTGCACACTTGAGTTGGAAAACTCCAAATGAAGTGTTTAACAATAAACAGCCTGATGTCTCCTACTTTAGGGTATTCAGCTGTGGTGCTTATGTATTTATTCTAAAGAAAGAACAGAAGGAAAAATAAGCTTTCTCCAAAGTGAGAAGCTATGACCTTCATCAGTTATAATGTTGGATCAAAATCCTATCTATTCATGGATGCCTCAAACATGATATGTAGTAGCCCTGATGCTACTTTTGACAAGCAATGGTTTCCAAAATGCAAAGACAGTCAACCTTTTGAGCATTTAGAACCAGATAAACAAACCAAACCTTCATCAACTCCAAGGGAGATGCAGATTCCTCTGGTAATGAAGATAACAACTCAGATGATGGAATATTTAAACAACCCTCTCATCCTCCCAATAAACCAAATCAGGAGGACTACTCATCATGTCCTCCTTCCAGACAGTTGAATGATGGTTCAGACACACCTGGAAGTGAACAACCTGGTCCATCTACTCGACCAAGTTAACCTTCATCTAATAATGATGATGATATGACACAGCAATCTCCATCAATTGCTGAGTGCTGCAAAAGGAGGTGAATGAAAGCCCCTGAATATGGAACACCAATTCCTGTTAGTATAAAAGATCCTACAGTAAGGGTTCATTCCAGATCTGATGCTGTAGATCTGCAACAAGATGGACATTCTGTTGCATCACCTATGCCAGGTACCTCCTTACCTGCTCCAAAGCCTCTGAAAGAAGGCTGAACACTGGCTAAGCATAGAGATGGATCTACCATTTGGTAACATCATAAGAGCAGTAAATGGGTACAGGATCGTGCACAAGCTGAAGCTGACATGGCTGGGGCATTGCAACAAGGGGGAGAAAAATGTACCATGCACTACTTTCATTTGCATTGCCTGTTTCTGACATTGAAAAGGAATGGAATTTCAAGATATCCTGAGAAACTGGAAAGAAATAATGGTTAAAAGTATGCAAAGAGGAATTGCTTGCATTGGAAAAGAGAAAAGTTTATGAGTTAGTTAAATTATCACCTGGAAGAAAAGCAATCAGAAACCACTGGGTGTTTGTAACTAAGTCTGATCTCAGAAAAAGAGCCAGACTAGTGGTAAAAGGGTTCAGAAATAGAAGGAATTGATTAGAACGGATTGTTCTCTCCAGTTGTCAGATACAACTCTATTGGCCTTAGCAGTGATCAGAGATTGGAAACTCAAAGTGCTGGACATCAAGAATATGGCAAACTTGATAAGGAGATATATATGGAACAACCTGAAGGATCTGTCAAGAAGAAAGGATATGTTTGTTGATTACTCCATGCCCTATATGGTCTCAAACAAGCAAGCCTTGAATGGTAGAAATAGTGCAGAGCCTCAATGATAGAACTAGACTTTGACTGCTTGTCAGATGCAGGAGTATTCATCTTCAGGAACAAATGAGGTTATGTGACTGTAATCATATATGTTGATGATGCAATCTTTATGGGACCAAATAAGAAGCTTCTCTTGGAAAAGAAGCAAGAGTTCATGGCAAAATGGGAATGCCAAGATCTTGGGGAATGCAAAGAATTTCTAGGAATGAGAATACAGAGAGATAGGTCAAAGAGAATCCTTCCTCTAGACCAACAGTCATACCTAATGAAGATTTTTAAACATTTCAACATGGAGAATGCTAATACAGTGCAAACTCCATTACCAGCTGGGTACAAACTGATGGTAAATGGCCAACTGGTTGATGAAGTACTCAAGAAGCAATATCAGTCAATCATAGGTTCTCTCCTATTCCTCACACTTGGAACCAGACCAGACATTGCATATGCAGTAATTAAACTGTTGCAATATTCCTAAGCTGCATCTCGATGCTGCTAGACATGTTATGAAATACCTGGCAGGGTCCACTAAATACTTTGATGGAAAATCAACAGTGTCAGAACTGATTGCCTTCACTGATTCTAACTGAGCATCAGTAGAAGATCACAGACTGATTACTTCATTAAGATCACTGATACAGTAGTTGTTTGAAATTCTCACAAACAAATGACTATAGCACTTTCAAGCACAGAAACTGAGTATATGGCTTTATGTGATTGTTGTAAACAAGTTATTAAAACTTGTCCAATGAACTTGGAGTTCAGTTTGTAAATCATTGTAGGTGACCATCAAGGCTCTCTATTTATAGCCTCAAATCCAGTTGCTGATAAATGAACCAAGCACATTGACATACACTTTCATTTCATATGCAAGCAAGTAGAGTTTCAATGATGCATGTACCAACCCAAGATCAGATTGATGATATACTCACAATTTGATTATCTCAGGAAGAAACCTTTTACTGAGAAAAACAACATGGACTTTGTCACCACAGTTGTTTCTTGAAGCTCTGAGCAGCTATGCTGCTGTTTACTGTCAGAACTCTGAGCCAATGATGATAACAACATACCCATAGAAATCATCTTGCCCCAATTCCAGTGAGAATGACATTGAATGGTTGTGTCCTGATGATGTCTGCCATTCTGCTGGCAAACAAATGTACCAATTTGATTCAGTCAAGGCCAATACTGTTCTGCAGTTTCTCCATGGAAATGTGCTGATGAAAGTATGCAGTGCACCTTATAGTACACTGCTTACCTGCAGCATAGGTTGTGTATGCACTGGTAGAGCTGGTAAGTAAAGGTGTAAATGTCTTACTCATGCTGTTAGGCTTGAAGCACTTGTTAGGCTTGTGTATAGAGTGAGGCTAAAGAGCAAAGTAACTAAGACTTACACAGCTTATATACCAACTACTTGGTCCATGTGCATATACTAATAATAAGTATCTACTGCAGATAGTAAGCATAGACTGTGGACAGTCAGCCAAATTCCCAGAGGGACATTGGCTATTGGAGTAATAACTCTGTATCTTTCCTATTGGTTAATAGCATGTATTCCAGTATAATGTCAGTGTTTATGTCAGACATGTGAGTGGTGACTACAAAACTTCCAACACACCCCCTCAATGAGTGTCTGTATGTAAGCACCCCCTTAAGAGTGTTGACTTGAGAACATCCAAGGTAAGTGCAGGGTCTGTACAGAGACAAGCATACACATTTACAGGAGTTGTTTGCTGATTGAGCACTGGAGTGGTCTTAGTTGTCAAGACTCCCTGAGGTGAGCAAGAATAAAAAAACCATATGGAGTGTGTATGTCCAAGCAAAGAAAGGTAGTTCCTTGACTTTTTGTGAAGTCCTGACTGACATCCTGGATCAGACTACCACACACCCTTGACTTCCACTCTCTGCATTGGACTTCCACACTCCCATCAGCACTCCTAATATTCCCAGCATCAGGCCTTCTGTTCCCATACCTGTTCCCTTATTGTTCTATCCATTCCACATACCTGTTGCGGGTCTGATCACATGACCTGAACTCGGACTGACAGCATTTCCCCCTCACAGAGTAAATCAGTGAGGAGGTGTGTGTGTTGAGGAGGTGTGTTGAGAGGGTGAGTAGAGATTGGAGTAAGCTTCTGCCTCCAAGTTGTCTCAAGCTATTTACCAAATGTGTTTGGAGTGTGCCAAATGGGTTTTAGCCATCTCCAGGCCCAAGTATGGACCTGTGCTCAGGTCAACACCATTTGATAAACAACCTTTGACTTCCTGAAGGAGGTCCTTCAACTCCTAAAGGGTGTGTGTGGTCCAATGCTAGTGGTAAGAGGACAAAGGTAAGTTGTCACATTATATGTTCATAATTTCTGTTGAATCATGCTGTTGCTGTGACATCACTTACCACCACCATCACTCATTCTTTTTATATCTTGTGTCCCACCTATTTCTGCTCTTGTTCTTGGCTCATATCCTCTGTAGAGGGTCTTTTCTGACTTGTAGACCATTTTCTGGTAAGTGTTCTATAAGTCTTTATTTTTGGTTACATTATCATGCTCCTTGAACCCAAGTCTGAGTACATTGAGATAAGTGTTCTATATGGGTATTGTGTACTCTTATATGGTGCATGTGCCCTAGTCACCACTACCTTTAGACAGTGGCCAATTTGCTCAGACAAAAAAAAAGTTTTCTTACTACTACTTTTTCATATTAGGTAGGACACACAATCAAAATACATGCATATTCCCACAGTTATGGACCTTTTCCAAGCCAGTAAAGAGTTCTGAAGGTACAAATCTGTGTCAGGAAGTCACAGGATGATTATGTGTTGCATACCATATAAGAAGGTGGCCAATTCAAAAAAGTCAACTTTGCCAGTTTTGAGAGATGCTCTTACAGCTTTGATTGAATCATAAATACAAGCATTTCTGCAAGACAGATAAGTGATTGACTTTGATATGGTGGGGCACTCAATCTTGTTCAAAGGTAGTGGTGACTAGGGCACATGCACCATAGAACTCCTATCTGGATGTACTCAATTCTCTGTTTCTGTTTGTTTTTTCATTCCACTGGCCATTCTATAGTGGTCTTATAGTATTCTACCTGTGAGATCTGACTTTCTGCTGGCTGTTCCATAGCAGCCAAGTTGAGTCTTACAGTAGTTTGACCAACATTTATTTTTTATCCTATTGTTCCATTCCATTCTTTTCTTTTGTACTGTTCCACTGGCCACTCAGCCAAAGGATCTATAGTAACTTTTTCTTTTTGTTGTTTCTCCAATTCTGCTGGGTGCGGAGATGGGACATCAGAAAACATTCCTTATAGTGCATGGAATGGTCTTGTCCCTTCCCATGTGGCAATTAAGGCCTAAAAGAGCGAATTCAGGCCTTTAACCCCAGGGGACAGCACATCTAGTCTGTGGTCTTTATTGTTTTGTTAGGTGCAACACATTTGACAACCCCTTTGATAGAGCAATCAGAACCAGGGGTAATGACAGGAAGCGACTTCTGTTCAGCATTAACCTCTTTTTGAGACAGCTGAGGAAAAATACCTTACAGCAGTCTGATGCAGATTAGGGCTCCATGTAAAAATATTGGCTGAGTTAATAACTAGTTATAACTCAAGGTGTCTCCAAGCCCTTTTTAACAGCTGTTATTAACAGTTATTAACAGAGCGTGGGAAAATCGGTTTTCCCTTTGGAAAATACTCGAATTTGCTTCCAGGAGGTTCTGATATACTTTATTCCTTCTTACCTGTAAGTATGACCAATATATACACCCAATATAAGCTCAAAACTAACTGAGTCAATGTTTGATCTTGTGTGACATCAGTGTGACCACTCTTAGTTGCTGCCAACCCAATGCCAACTTAACCACAATCTCTCTATGGATATCTCAGTCTTTAAAATTTTGCTTGAACACACCCCTAAATTGCCCCTAAAGCCAGAATATAAGTGAAATACAGCCAGTAGCTGGAAAAGCAACTTATACCCCACTACACTTTCTAACAGGCCTCCTGCACCCCTCGAGTGAACAACTGTTATTAATTCAGTTAATAACAGGTTAAAAAGTTGCTGTTAGAAAGTATGGACTTTTACACAGAGCCCTAATGCAGATACTGTTACCCACAAAGAAGGTGCTTTGGACAAGTAATATGATATCAAGGATTCAAAATAAGTCTACAAGTGTTCATGGTCAACAGTGATCAAGTCAAGAGGAGTAGTGTCAGACTTTAGACCACATTATTGTAGATTTGGAAAATCCAGGGATGCTGACACCATTTCACGCATATGTCAGTCTTTCAAGAGCCAGGGGGAGGGACCACATACACATTCTCAGAAAATTTGACAGATGCCTTCTGATAAAGATGAACAGCTGGCATTGTTGAGCTTGGACAAAAAGAGATCACACTGCCAGTTCTACACCTATGAATTTCTTAAGTAGCATCAATAAAGTTGAATGGGAAATGTGTACTCCTGTATGCAGACTAATTGCAGACTAATCTCAAACAACCAGGAGGAAAATATTAATAGTCGACATGTGCACTTCAGACAAGTCTGTGCAATCTGCACATGTTTGCATAAGTTTGGTTTACATGTGCTATACAGGTGAGACAGCAAGTGAGCACATGTTTGGATCTGTTGGGTAACAGACTGATTTAGGTCAGGTCATGTGACCTTGCTTACAGCAAGGTAATTATAGATAGGCAGATAGATCACATAGAATTGTTCAGAACAGTGTTCAGAACAGTGTACAAGTCTTGTTGAAAAAGATCCATCCTCACTCCCAGTTACTCAGGCTTGGTTACTCATACTGATAACATAGGACATCACCTTGGATGTTCAACACATCTGTGATCGTGTTTGCTGGGAACATGCCTTCATTGGGCATTGGGTTGTTCACCTTGAAATGTGTCAGACATCGAGCCAATGATAGTCCTGATTCACATACTTGAAGCAAAGGTGGAGCACCAGAGGGCCACTCGTTCCAGTAGGTCACATTATCAAGCGGCCTGACTGTCCCCCCAAGATATGCATTCGCATTTTGTTCATGTGCACTCTGCCAGTCTGCCCAGACCTTATCAAGCATCTTTTGATATGATTAGTGTCCTGAAAAAAAAAAACAGAAAGGTGTACCCCATGATGCAGCCAGAACAACGGATCTAAGAGCGTTATTAAACAAGAAATTTCAATCAGAATCTAAATTACCGCTGGGAACAGGTCCAGAATTAGCAACGCAACCTGAAGGAGCGGTGGGAGGGCATTGACCAGCAAGATCACCCCCTGAATGGATCAATGATGAGATTTAACATGAACGAAACTCTGAAGTTTGACCACTTGCCTACAGCACCATGTACCGCATAAAGCGGTCCTTGAAACCCCTCCAAGCCCTTTTGGAAACCGGGGTAATCACCGATAGTCCCATTGATGATGCTGGCGATGGCTGAATAAGTTAATGTCAAATTAGCGTCCACAGTCGGATCCGAGTAAAATTGGGCGAGTGGAGGTTGGACATTTATGAATGGCTGAAGCGTAAAGCTCCGACGAAGTGTATGGGGAAAAGGATACGAGAGCTTAAAAGAAGCAAAACCCCCATCTTCAACTTCAAAATAATTGTCTGGGTTACCCCATCCTCCGAGACCGCTTTCTGGGTCAGAGTCATTGAACATAGATGATCCAGAAAGGTCAGATGTATCTGTACACATTTCTTATTGTCGTCACGACCATGAAACTGTGATTCACCCTTCCTCCAATCCCAGTACGGAGCATTTCCTTGAAACCCGCACTTTGTCTTGAGTGCGCTTTCAAACGAGTGTAGAAACCAGCGATGCCAAGGAAACATAAGTCCATCTTGATGTAACTGTAGATGCTGGTTAGACAGCCTGGACTAAAAGACTCAGATGGAAAACACGGTACAAATGTACTGCCAACATCCATATGCATGTAAACAATGTCTATTCAAATAAA